>PVIC010001832.1:0-85210 GCA_004025085.1 Thryonomys swinderianus | reverse complement strand
GAAAGAAAGAAGGAAGGAAGGAAGGAAGGAAGGAAGGAAGGAAGGAAGGAAGGAAAGAAAGAAAGAAAGAAAGAAAGAAAGAAAGAAAGAAAGAAAGAAAGAAAGAAAGAAAGAAAGAAAGAAAGAAAGAAAGAAAGAAAGAAAGAAAGAAAGAAAGAAAGAGGGAGGGAGAGAGAAGGAAGGAAGGAAGGAAGGAAGGAAGGAAGAGGAAAGAGAAAGAGAGAAACAAAGAAAGGAAGGAAGGAAGGAAAGAACAACTTTTGTAGTTGCTTAGTACTGTACTTTATGTTGCACCATAATGTGTTCAGTTTACCATAATTATATTTACAGTTTTAAATTGTTGAATATTCATTTTGTTTTCTATTTTTTCCTGTTCTGAACAACCTCACAAGGCACATCCTTATATATGTGTGTGTTATCCAATAATTCCTTCAGTCTAAATGCTTAAAAGCTGAATGAATACCCAAAAGGCATCATAAATTTTTAAACTTTTCTACTTATTGATAAATGGCTGTCAAAAAAAATGTGTATAATTCGCTATCCCTCCTGTAATGTACCAGGCTCCCTATTGTCCCAATCCTTATAAGAACATTGGTGCCATCATTTTTGATCTTTGTTATATTTTAATACAGATTCATTATCCTCATTCTGAATTTTAAAAACAGACAATCTGATATTTAGTATGTTGATCTCTTAAGCACTTTACAGCAACCTGCTTTCTAGTCAGGTGTAGCTGCTGGTGATTTCCCTTCTCTCTGGGTCAGGGCCCCTGATAAAATAAAGATACTCCCCTCTGCTCTGCGTCTCCCCTTGCTTCCCTTTCTGTCACTGTGGCCTTGGACGACTGTTCCCCTATCCATCTCACATGCCCTCAATGCATTTCAGAGGCTTTCTGTCTGACCCCAATCTTAGGTATCAGTGGCAAAGTAGGAGTTCATAATTTTCGATTTCTGCCAAGATTCTTCTCATTATTATCATCCTTATCTACAATCACTGCACAGTTTTCTTATACCTGCACATCGGCTGCTCATGAGCATTCTAATTGAAATGAAGTCAGGCACCTAGGAGTCTAAGCTTTGGAGTCAGACAGGCATGTACTGTAATCCTTAACTGCTGCTGAGTTCATTTAACATACTTACAGAATGCTGATGATAAGAATAGGGGATTTTTGTGAAACCTAAATAACACATGTGAGCTTCCAATACGGTCTCATTGACAAGCAAAATAACTGAGGCACAGAGAACTCAAAGAGTTCGTAAAAGTCTTATCCAAGCCCAGGTATTCTGACCTTCAATCTTCTTATTTGTTTATTTATTTAGTTTGTTATTTTGTAGCCACGAGAATTTAGCAGTTTTTGCACTGATCTGCATTGGCTCTTTTTCCACGGGATGTGAGACAGGGTCTTACTATGTAGCCCAGGTTAGCCTTGAATTCACAGCAAGCCTCCTGCCTCAGCCTCCCAAGTGCTGGGATCACAGGCAGGTGTGCAGCACACTTGGATCCCCTACTCCCTTTTATATTGTATTTCGAGGCAGAGTCTCACTAAATTGCTAAGTTGCTCAGCCTGGGCTTGAACCCGTGATTCTCCTGCCTTGACCTCCCAGAGGACTGGGGTTACAGGCGTGCACCATCATGCTTGGCTCTGACCTTAACTCTCACTGATTCTTTTTTAAACTATGAAAAGAAAAGTATAAAGAACTATATAATGAATGTCTGTGCCCAGCCCTTTGCCTTTAAAAAAATTACAAAATCAGACCGAAGCCAGCTTTCTGTGTGTCCTTCCTTAAGCCTATCTCCCTTTCTCCTTCCTTCATTCTTTTCCCCCACTCCAGGTAAGTACTACCTCCAATTTGGTGCATATTATTCCCACACTTCTGTACTTCTATTCCATGCTTATATATCTGCAGTCAGCTTTGATATTGCTCTACAGATAGTTTTAAGCTTTGTATCAATAGTAACATATGGCGCATGTACTGCTGGTGCTAGCTTGTTTGTTTTGTTTGAGACAGGGTCTCGCTTTGTAGTTCAGGCTGGCCCTGAGCTCACTATGTAGCCCAAGTTAGCTTTGAACTCATAGCAATCCTCCTGCCTCTGCCTCACCAGTGCTGGGATTACAGGCATGAGTCACCATGCCCAGCATTGTGGTGTGTGGTACCGGAGATTGAACTCTGGACCTTGTGCTTCACAGGCAGACACCCAGACACCAGAACCACTGAACTAAATCCCTGGCATGTGCTTGCTTTTTTTTTTTTTTTTTTTTTTTTTTTTACTCAGTAGTAAAAAGCTTTAACCATATCAATACACATTTTAATCCATTTGGGGTTTTTTTCTTTATTGATTTATTGGTACATTTTAGAGATACATTATCATCGCACTCAACATTAGGAATTTGTATCTTATTTTTTTCTATCCCCTTGCCCTCCCTGCACTCTCCCATATATATAAGCTTTGTTTCCATTTGTTTTGTTTTTACAATCAAATTTTCATCTTAATCCATTTGTGCTATAACAAAATACTTAAGTCTGGGTAATTTCTGTTCTTTTTTTTCCCTGGTACTGGGGATCAAACTCAGGACCTTGCACTTGTGAAGCAGATGTATTGCCACTGAGCTAAATCTCTGGCCCAAGCCTGGGTAATCTCTAAAGGACAGAAAAAACAGAAAGTTTCAACACCTAAATTTTGGAGTAGACACATTTAAACCATAGCATTACATGAAGTTCTAGTTCATTTATTTTCATACTCAATTATATGAATATTCTACAAATTTATTACCCATTCTGTTAATATTTAGATTTTTCTTATTTTATGCTTTCACAATCATTGAAGCTATGGACATCCTAATATGTATTTCTTTGTAAATGTGAGCAAGAGTTGCTCTAATACAGTATAATTCTTTTTTTTTTTTTTTTGGTGGTACTGGGGATCGAACTCGGGCCTTTGCACATCCAAGGTTGGCACAGTACCACTTGAGCTAAATCCCCAGCCTAGAGCTCTTAAAATATGAGTAAATTTGATTTTACTGGGCAGTGCCAGTTCTTCAGTGGTTGGGTTATTGTATAACCTCACCAGTAGTGCATAAGAGCTATGACTGTTCCATATATTCATGAATAGTTAGTATTGTCAGATTTTATACTTTTCGACAATGTGGGCGGATGTGAAATGTTATCTCATTGTGGTTTTTATTTGCATTCATCTGATTACTAATGAGACCACATCTTTTCATATGTTACTGTCTATTCCATTTTGTCCTTTTGCAAAGAGCCTATTCACATTCTTTGCACATATTTAAATTAGTAGTAGTAGTAATTAGTATGATTTACTTAAATATATTATTAGAATTATTAGTATAGATTAATGGAAGTTCCTATTTATTTCAATGTTAAATTGTTGTCTAATACATGTGTTACAAATGTTTCCTCTCTGTCTTTCCTTTCTTCTCTCTTTTAAAACTTTTACTATAAGGAAACTTTAAACTTTTGCTGATAGACAAATAAATTATCTCTTTCATAATGATCATACTTGTCTTCCTATGACCCACTTAATATCTCTTTTCCCACTCAGGCCTGACAGGTTTTTCTCTTCCTTCTTTGCCCACAGTGTTCGTTATGTTGACATGTGCTTTTCGCTATGGCCGTGATGACTTGGAAGTTATTGGTCTGACATTCCACAAAGCTCTGCATGTACAGACTCAGCAAGTGGTTCCAGCTGAGCCAAACAGCCCCCAGGTGCCCCTCACAATCTTGCAGGAGCGACTGCTGCACAAACTGGGGGACAATGCCTACCCCTTTACCCTGCAGGTACTTAAGTCCTGGTCAAGGTTTCCAGGGAAGATTAAGAGAGAAAGCTATAGAAGAATGGAAGGGAGGAATCTCTCTTTCTTCTGTTCACTGACCTCATTTTTGTCCCTTAGATGGTTGCCAATCTGCCCTGTTCAGTGACACTGCAGCCAGGTCCCAAAGATGCTGGAAAGGTGAGGTCTGGGTTCTGAGAAAGAGGGTGTGCTAGTCAGCTTTCCACCACTGTACCAAAATACCAGAGATTACCAACTTTAAATGAGGGAATATTTATTTTGGCTCACAGATTTACAAGTTTCAGTACATGGTCTTGTGGCCTAGCTGCTTTGCATCATTGTGGGAGTATATGATAGAGGCGGCCTGCTTACCGCATGGCTGCCAGGAAGCATAAAAAGAGGCAACAACAGGCCAGAGTACTGAGTACAAAGTCCCTTCAACCAGGACCAACCCTTAAATGTTCCACCATTTCCAAATAGTGCCACAGGCTGGTGACCAAACCTTTGACACACAGATCCAGTCTATGGCAGAGGAACAAACAGGTCAGGCCAGGAAAGAACAGAGGTACAGAAGGACAAGACTAGAGAAGCACACAGCTAAGGGATGGGGCTAGGCATTTTCTTATAGGCCCACAGAGAAGGGAAGAATGGCTTTGGAAATGAGTTCTCTTTGCCTCATCTTCTTTACAGGCTTGTGGGATTGACTTTGAAGTGAAGTGCTTCTGCGCTGAAAACCCGGAGGAAAAAGTCTCTAAGAAGTATTCTTGGTTCTCTCCCCAAACCCTGTCCCTGGCCCCTCTCAGGAGCCACATCCTGTCCTTATGACAAAAGCACACCTACTTCTAACTTCTATGGCACCGTACCCACTAATTTGGATACCCAGTTCTAATTTTAGTATATGTGCTGCCGAAGTGAGCACTGGATACCCAGTTCTGAATCCTCTCTGACTTCTCTTCTCCACTCTAGGGCAGGAGTCAGCAAACTTTTATATAAATGGCCAAAAGAGAAATATTCAGGTTTTGGGAGTTGCACAGGCTTGGTTTAAGACTCAACTCTGCTATTGTAGAATGAAGCTGCCACTGATCCTACATAAGTAAATAAATGTGGCCATGTTCCAGTAAAATCTTATTTATGGACACTTAAATTTGAATTTTACATAATATAAATGTGTTATGGAATATTGTGATTTGTTGTACTTCAACCATTTACAAATGTAATGACCATTCCTACCTCACAGGCCATATAAAAACATGCAGCAGGAAAGATTTGTCCAGTGGACTGTATTTGCTAAGCCCTGGTCTATATACTTACATTGAGCATCTACAGTTCTCTGAGGGATCCTGTATCCTGTCCTCACATGCAAGCAAAGACTGGGCTGAGGGAGTAGCATGGGGAAGTCTGTGCTTCCAAAATGGGATGTTCTGGCTAACTTCCTGGTCTCTACTCAGAGACTCTGTGCACCTGCTTATCCGGAAAGTACAGTTTGCACCCTTGGAGCCAGGCCCTGGCCCCTGTGCCCAAACCATCCACCGGTTCCTTCTGTCAGCTCAGCCCCTACAACTCCAGGCCAGGATGGACAGAGAGGTTAGTGACCACACTTTGTGCCTCTTCTTCCTTGCCTAGGCAAAGATGGCTGCCAGAGCAGCAATAATGTTAAGGAAACAGGACCTCTAGGTCTTGATCTGCATATTCTTCCTCCAACCTTGTGATGGGCTTCTCCTCCTGCTTCAGGTTCACTACCACGGAGAACTCATCTCTGTCAGTGTTTCTATCAACAACTGCACCAACAAGGTCATCAAAAAAATCAAGATTTCAAGTGAGCATCTTTTCTTATAGCCCTGTATCTGGCCCCCAAATCACAGATAGGCTTCTAATACTCCCTCCATTTACTTGTCTGTATTAATCTTGGTTTTCCCTCTGACACAAGCTTATTCAAATATATATTTTTGTGGGGCCAGAGATTTAGCTCAGTGGTTCTGGTGCCTGGCTTGCAAGCACAAGGTCCTAAGTTTGATCCCCGGTAACCACATACAATGCTGGGCCCTAGCAATCAATACCACATACCACAGTGCTGGGTGTGATGGCTCACACCTATAATCCCAGCACTCGAGAGGCAGAGACAGGAGGATTGCTGAGTACGAGGCTTGCCTGGGCTCCATAGTGAGCTCAGGGCCAGCCTGAACTACAAAGCGAGACCCTGTCTACAAAAAATATATATATATATATATGTCACTGAAACTTATTACTGAATCATGTATAGGGTGCCTGTATATAAGGTAGCACCTGTGACAGTGAGCAGGGATCTTAAGGATGGCTCATTAATTATAGTGGTGTGCTTTTCCTGGCTTGTTCAGTTGACCAGATCACAGACATTGTCCTCTATTCACTAGACAAGTACACCAAGACTGTGTTCACTCAGGAGTTCACGTGAGTTGGTGCTGGGGATAGGGGTCAAAGCTAAGGGTTGGGATGGTGGGAAGAAGGTTAAGAGGCAGAAGAGAGGGTTGGGAAAAGGAGGAGAACAGGAACGAAGAATGTCAAGGTGAGCACTAAAACATAGAAAGGGAAGGATTTCAGGAGAATTAGAGGGAGGGGAACTAACTTTTCTTAGATAATCCAGTGGCATTTTGCGATTATATACTTCTTAAAGAAAAAGTATACTTTGTTGGCAAACCTAGACTAATTTCTTCTCTTGTTCTCCTTTCAAAGGGAGACTATAGCTGCTAACTCCAGGTTCTCCCAGAGTTTTGCAGTCACCCCACTCCTGGCCAACTGCCAGAAAGAAGGCCTAGCACTGGATGGCAAACTCAAGCATGAAGATACCAATCTGGCGTCTAGCACAATGTAAGGTCAAGGGTAACTTCCAACCTCCATTTCCTGCCTTTAACTCATCCCATATGCTATGTATGGTTTCATCTTCAGTGAAGCCTACATACTTTTTAAATGTCTCTAGGCCAATGTTCACAACCCTTTCCAGGCCTGAGAGCCAACAGCAAGCTAAAAATGCCCATGGGACCAACAGGAATCTTCAGTCATACACAGCAAAAAAGGAAAATGTGGAGAGGATAAAATCTTTATGTATAATAGTTCACAGAGGCCTTACATATGCGCTATGTTATCTTCATTAGAATCCCGTTAGAGTAGGCAGGACAGGTGCTCTTATTCCATTTCATACGTAGGTACTCTGGGACTCAGACAAGGAACTTGTCCAAAGAAGTACAAACAACAGAGGTAGACAGGATTCTTTTCCATATCATCTGCCTCTAAACACTCCGGTCTCTATTCCCCAGAAGAGATAGAAATAGAGCAAAAGACTAAGGAATGAGAAATGTAGGAAAAGGAGGATAAAAGAGACAATGATATTTAAGAATTGGTAGAATCCTGTGATATCTTCAATTTGGTCTTATCCTTTCAGAAGCCCTAGTGTTAAATGTGTCCCCACCAAAAGCCATCTGCCTTCTCAGAAGCACAAATCCCATAACCTCACCCTATGCCTTCTCAACTAAGTAGCTATAGACTGCTACTGTTAGAAATACCTTTAGAAATAATCTATGTAGCATTGTTTTACAGAGAGAACAGCAGCATCCCAGAGCAATAAGTAGGCATGCCCACAATGATACAGTGTTCGGTGTCTTCTTTATCCAACAGCAGGTTTTTATTAATTACCTGTTAAATGGCCAATTCCTATCCTAAGCAATATGTAGGATACAAAAATATTTAAGATAGTCTCTGCCTTTAGTCCATGTATGTGCTAGATGAACAAATAATAAAGTGCAATCTAACAGTTTAATGTTAGTACATGCATCTCAGATTATGAGTCCAACAGAAGTTAAAAGAAACCAACATAATTGGCAAAGGCTTCCTAGAAGAGGTAGAATGACCTAAATGTTCAGAACGTGTGCGATCTGGACACCAGCAGAGGAAGAAATGAACATTCTAGACGGGAGACACAGCATGGGTCCAGGCTAGAAGGTGGGACATTTTCAGGCCATAGAAAGAGGACAGGTCTCCTTATGTTGTACCCAGGTGATAAGGGAGTTAGGGCAGGAGGTCAGAAAGAGTAGATGAGGACAGATTGTCTGGGTCTTGAAAATCAAGCAGAATAGTTTTGTCCAATAAGGTAGGCACTTCAACAGAGATTAATATGGTAAAACTGAGTTTTAGGAAGGGAAATGTGGTCCCAATAGGTAGCTTACAGCCTGGGAGATCTTCTGAGGGAAGACGTACAGTAACAGGTTGTGGTGGTGGAAAGGCACAGGAAGGAAGCAGAGGACTGAATGAATTACTTCCCCACCCCAAAACGTACAATAATGGCTACTACCATTTCTAGTCTTCGACCTGGAATGAATAAGGAGCTGCTGGGGATCCTGGTGTCCTACAAAGTCAGAGTCAACCTGCTGGTGTCTGGAGGGTAAGAGTTCAGGGTCTGTCTGGGCAGGGACTAGGGAGCCAAGAGCTCTGTACTGCTTTGTTCCCACTCGGGCTGGCCCAATCAAACTGCTCCCTTTCCCCCAGACTAAATTCCCAAATGTGTGAGCTCAGTGAGCACAGCACTTTCCTTCCGGAAACCCATTCTGTGACTGAGTTGGTTTGTTGATGACTCATCTCCTAGCTTCCCCAGTTTTCAGCTAATTTGGGGTGTTACTCTACCCACAGCATCCTGGGAGATCTGATAGCCAGGTAAGAGACTATGGGATGAGAGGATGGGCAGAAAGGGAGGAGGAGGAGATAAGGAGACCAAAAGAGTGACTAGTCAAGCCTGGCGTGGTGGCACACAACTGTACTCTTATCTACTAGGGAAGCTGAGACAGGAGGATCACAAATAGGAGGCCGGCCAGGGAAACTTATCAAGACTGCTTCAGGGGTGGGGACTGTGACTCAGTGCTGGAATGCTGGCCCAGCACGTGTCAAGTGTTGGGTTCGATCTCCAGTACCACAGAAGTGGGGGCAGGAGTTGAGATACAGCCCAACGGAAGAACACTTGCCTAGAATGCAGTCTTGAGTTTGATCCTCAGTATCACAAAAAAAGCAGTGGCTAGGAACAATCTGAAGGAATCCCACAACTGGAAGACTAAGGGAGGACGGTTCAGTGATTGGCCTTGTAGTGATGTCAGGAAATCCACCTTGGGAACCCCTGCAGTGACGTTGGTGTTGAGCTGCCTCTGATCCTGATGCACCCAAAGCCGTCTCAAGGTGAGTGAACAGGCGGGTCTCATGGGCTTGTTGTCTCGGTTGTCTCAAGGTTTGGAGGGCGAGAGTTCTGATCCTATGACGTGAACACTAGCAGTTTGGGAAGAGACGGAATGTCAGTGAGCAGGTTGGGTGTCTCTGTTTTCAGGGACAGTTTGGGCAGGAGGGGAAGGACTCACAAGGGAGGGGAAAGAGTAAAAATGCTTCTGCAGAAAACGGCAGAGCTCCTTATCAGCTTCAGCTCCATTTTCTCCTCCCTCCCCATGTCTGCTCCAGAGGCCGCCAGGTGAGGGAATATGAGGCTCGGCATCCCTCACTGCTACCCTCCATTTTACGCCAATGGAAATGTAAAGGCTTCTCCAGGGCGTTCCTTTCAATCATGTGCAGTGGAAACATAGTTCGGCTTCCGGTCACAACTGTGTGCCTCTCCAGCGCCTTTCTTTCCTACTCCTCCCGCCCTCTACCGCCTGCTCCGTCTGAATTATCCTTCTTCCTGGCACTTTCCAGCTCCCTTTTCCCCTTCCCCCTGCTCCTTGTCCTTCCCATCCATCCATCTTCCCTCCGTCCCACCCTCTGCTCGTACTTCTGTTCTGCACTCCTAGGGGCTTTTGTGGGGGCGAGCGGTGGAGGAACAGAAAGACAAAAGCCAGGGCGGTAGACAGACTGGCTGCGAGAGGGCTTCAGCAGGGAGGGGACGTCTTCTCTGGGGTCAGGAAAAGGTCGTGAACGGGGCTCCCTTCTCTGCGCAAAGCTCTGAGGACGTAGTCATCGAGGAGTTTGCGCGGCAGGAGCGAGGCGGGGCGGAGAGCAGGAAGGCTTCGGCGGCGGAGGGGGAAGAAGCAGGCTGAGCGCCAGGACCGGAAGCCCCGCTGCGTGGGAGGGAGCCGTGCCCGCAACGCTCTAATAAATCCTTTGGTCCAGACTGCCTATCGGTCTCTTCGCTCTTTTCTCCCGTGCAGAGTACTGAGAATGATCCTCCCCTTCCAGTTCCCCTCTCTGCACTCCCGTGATTAATCATCCTTAGCATGTACGTTTCCCTCGGCATGGCCTCAGATCTCTCTCTGGCACTGCCACCTGCTCTCCCTCCGGTGGATTCTTAAGCTTTCTCTCTGGTCGTGGCCATCCCTGGCCCCCACCCCACCCCCACCTATTCCTGGGTTCACCCTGCTGTCCCCTCCCTCCCGAGCACCGCCTCTAGCTTACGGTGCTGCTTGGGGTGGGGAGGGGCGGGACTGCCTCTAGGCCTTGGCTCCTACACCCACCTCCACTGGGGAAACAGCAGGAGGCAAAGGGCTGAACGTGGGAGGCCAGTTTTGCTCCCCACTCCCACCCCCAAACCCGCCTGCCCTGCCTGCTGCGCCACAGGCTCTTAGACCCACTGTGGGACTGAGACGGGAGTGAGACTGGAGGCTCTGGCCAGACCAACATGAAATAAATACCAGGCTCTGCAGATCCGAATTGATACTGAGACAGCAGAGGAGAGCGGTCAGTGCTGCCCTGGGGTGGGATGTGCAGATGGAAAGATTGCTTGGTATGAAACGGGATAGGAGCTTCTTGGGGAAATCGAGTTCCTCCTCTTCGGGTGTTTGGAGTGTGTGTGTGTGTGTGTGTGTGTGTGTGTGTGTGTGTGTGTGTGTGTGTTGGGTATAGGAGAGAGAGGGGGCGAAAGGACAATGATTGGCCTACTTAGCTCCGTCTTTACAAGGTCACACATCCATCCTCATCGCAAGCCTGCCACGAGTCACAAAACAGTTTGGCTTCTCTCCTCCACTGTCCATTGGAAGCACTGGGAAGTTGAGCCACGACAACCTCCAGGGGCACTCTTCATTCTGGTTCGAAGACTGCTTGGCATTGGGTATAGAGGGGAGTCATGGAAACCGGGGCTGTTGCAGACAACCACTGCAATTGACTTCCTAAAACCACGCACTCAGAGAACCCAAAAGCGCTCAAAGTTCGTATCATTAACTCCTATTCCTCAACCCCTTCGGCTCATTAATAGGTTAGCACTTTCCCAAATTAGCTTCCCCCAAATTACCAAGCCCTGTGATGCCTCTTATTCTCTCTGCCCTTATTTATCTCCACCTGTAACATACAGTTTAAGATGCTGTGAATCCTCCAATCTGCTGTTCACAGGGTGCTTCCTTAGTCACAATACTATCCCGGGATTGGCTGGACCCCTAGACTGTAGGCCACTTGCTTTCAGGAAACAACAGACAATCTTCAGAGATCCAGTCTCTTTGGTTCTAGGAGTTTTGTTTTGTTTTGTGGTATGATTGAACCCAGGGCCTTTGCACTAACCTACATCTCTAGATCTTTCTTTTTTAAAGACACAGTCTTATTAAGTAGCCCAAGCTAAGTTTGTACTTGTGATCCTCCTGTCAGCCTCCCAAAGTGCTGGGATAACAGAGCTAGGTTTTAGCTCCCTTAAAAAGCTAGTTTCTTTTCCATTTGTTGCCACCTTCTTCCCAAACATTTGTGTCATACAGGTTCAGCTAGTTATGGAGCACTGCTGGCCAGGAATGCTTTTGCAGCCTAATTCTACATCTTAATTTATAGTGCAGTTGCATGCAAAATTTAACTAATGCGAGTTATCTATAACACATGCAACTTACAGTATTTTGCCAAAGAAGTTATGAAGGAACAGGGAGGCTGCTAAGACTAGTAGAGACAAAGCTTATGTATATAAGGGGAAGGAGTTGTGGGGTGTGAGGGAAGAAGAAAAATGAGAATTAAGTTGTGTCATGGACTGGCACCAATTCTCAATGTCGATTGTGATCATGATGTGTATATAAATTGTACCAATAAAATCAATTTTTATAAAGGACTAGTAATGAAAGGACAGGTAATATTCTCTCTAAACTACCAAGTAGTTCAACTCTGCAACGTATTTTCTTGCAGACATTTCTTTCAAGGAGACCATAAGTGGGTAGCTAGGTGGTCAGAAAGAGGCCCCAATGCTGTCATTATGTTAGTGGGTAACAAGATTGATCTGAGCAACAAGGTTGGTGTAAGTACACTTTCTTCTGGCACATCTCAAATGCAATCTCTAAAGGGGAGGTCCACTAATGCTGTTTACTTGGAGAGGAGTTAGCAGTGTCAGAGAGCAGAAAGGTCATGGGTTTAAGGCTTCAAGGGTTTCTGGCCCAAGGGAAGAATCATGGCACAAGGATCTGTCCTTATCCACTAATTCTAGGTTACCACTTCCTGGGCCCTTCCATTGTTTCCCACTTGTCCAGACAAGTCTGCAGAACTGCTCTCTGCTTAACTGATGATGAACAAAGTTTTGAATGGCTTATTTTGTTGGCTGAAAAGACTGTTGAGAAAAACCAATCATTAAGGGCTTAAAGCAAATGGAGGGCATACGGTCTCTTCCAGAGGAACATCTCTCTGATTTACTAAAAATCAGGATGTGAAGTACTTTTTACCTTTAAAAAAATATGAGACATGAACATCACATTGACTGAGATGAGAACCAGAACTGGTTACAATGTGAAAAATAAAACATTCATTTCCTTTTGTAATACTTCCATTGTACTGCTTCTACTACCGACCACCACTCTCATTTGGATAACCTTCCCTTATCCTATCGCAGGGTGGGGGCAAGCTTCATCTTCACACTAAGCACCACAAAAGTCTTGAAATCACCTTAGCCTGAATTTTTTTTCTTTTGCTTGTCACCATTCACATGTGCATAGCTGTCTTTGGTACAGTTTCTGCCCCTTTTTTCTCAGAAGTATCTGTATCTCTGGTGAAAGAAGGGGGTCTCCCTCTTCCCAGTTTTGCTGGGGAGTTGATGGCCAGGCTAATTTTCTGCTGCAGTGGAACCTAATGGACAACAGGACTAACAGCCCAAAGTAGCTCTTTGGCTTACCTTTAAGTGAAGGGGCTCAGTCAGAATTCCTCATGCTCTTGCTAAACTGTCCTTGGGAGTTCACTGTAGTTCTCATTCTAGTACCTCCTTTACCATTCACTTCAAAGATTAAGTGCTTAGGCATCAAAAATATTGTTCCTATCAACAGCTTCCGCCATCCCTGCCTAATGCGATAGATCTATATCATTTGGACTTTCCTTGCCAGCCCTACCCCCACCCTCAGGTAGAGAGGGTTACCATACTCGGCCACTTACCCTCATCTAGCTCCTAGGGTTAGGAGTAAACAGAATCCGTGAAAGTACTACCATTTTTCTAGACTGCATTCCACAGTTTCTCGCAGTGTCTGAGAATTTCTATTTTTCCTTCTCAGTTGAAAGACATCCATAGGAGGTATAGTTCTATAGTAGCTGGGATAACCTCCAAAGGCCAGTACAATTCATTCTGTCTCCTTACATTCATGCTCAGTAAATAACTGCTCCTTTAGCCTCAGCCTATTACGCTTACACCCTCCTCACACTGTATCTACATTCCCATAATGCAGTTGCCTCATGCTAGCACCCCAACACAGAACCACTCCAAGTACCTCAGAGTGAGATCCACACACCCTTTTCTTTACCATGTTTGCCATACTTCTTAGATGAGTTTTCTTATCTGTTAACCACAGCGAGTCTTGGACCTCAACACAGGCAACTTGGCCAACTTATTTTTGTGGAAGTATCTAAGCCTCTACTTTCTCAGATGGCCACTAGAGGTCAGCAGAGCAAACAAAGCTAGCATAGAAGAAAAGATTTCCCACGAAGCAGAGATAAAAACTGACTTCCGGCTCTGCAGGCAGGAGAGTGGCCACCTAGCGCTGGTACTGAGTCTCCAGAAGATACACTTCAGTAAAGCTCAGGTGGGACATACAGGAAGAGTCAGAGTTTCCTTACAGAAATCTATTAGTATTTTGAACAGTTCCCCAGTGTTCAAAAACACTTACCTTGCTTATTAAAAAAAAAAAAAATCAGACTTCCATGTTCTATCTTAGACCAACAGAATCACTCTCCTCTCTAGGGGAAAAAATTATAAATATATTCTTATGCTCCACAGGATTCTTTCAAGGCAAATCTGAGGCTTTCATCATAGGGCAGTTCATTCCCTAGCTCACCAAAAAACTTTAATGTTCTCAATGTTTTGGAAAAGCCAGTGATGACAGCATAGGTGTGATGTGCAACTGCTAACAATTGACTGGTGATTAGATAAACATGGCAGAAACATCTTTGGGGTAGGGGTGGAAAAGAGAGAAACTGGTATTTAGCCAACCTACAAGTTAGAAATTGAACACAATTTCTTATTGCTGCTTCTGAAAAGAAGTGCACCTAACCTTTGGTCTAAATTTCAGATCAAATAATATAGCAGTAAACAATTATATTAACTCTGGCCCCTGCAGAAAATATCCAAGGCTCCTAGGGGAAGGAGTTTTCCCTAGGTAACCTTTGCCCTATACCATTCTTTGATTACGTATTCTTTGCAGCTAAGGTTCTGTTTGGGTCAGCATAGGTGGTACTGTTTATTTTACTGCCTTTTCTCTTTAGAAGAGCTTTTCCTTGTTTCAATAGCCTTTGATGTCCAATCATTAACATTCAAAAGTCACAACATTTATTTAGTATTGTTTAACTTATGAAGGGACGTGATGGAAAAGGGACAAAAATAGTGTCTCACTGGAGTCCCCAAAGTGTATGAGATTTCTAGTAGTAAACGGATAGGATGAGATGGCAAATCAGATAGAAGATTCTTCTTTTGCTATTGATTTCTGTAATCAAAAATGTTAATGTGTAAGCTCTTAGCTTGTGGTATCTAGTAAATGTCAGTTACCTTTTCTAGCTGGATTTTCCATAGGCTAGGCTTATCCTAGACTTCACTCAACATCTTTTCAGGGAATGAAGCTTATCTAGAAAACCAGGAAACTAAAAATACAGTACAGTCTGGGTAGTGGCTATATGTTTCTGGGTCCTCCCCACCGAAGGTGTCAGGAAGAGGCTGAGAAAAGAATTTCCCAAGTAGCTTCACTGGGTCCCAGCCAGCTTGTATGGCAACTGTCTAGTGGGCTGCAACTCTCTAGTGCACAGTTCTCTCTTTTTGGCGATGATAATCTACAGGAAGGAAAGAAAAGAACATTCTGTAGAGTAGGTTATCTTTAGGTCTGAATCCCCAGTTTCCCATGCCCAATTTCTGCAGCTTCTTGCCATCAGTAGTAATTTAATTTAATTAATTAATTTATTTTTTTGAGACAGGGTCTCGCTCTGCAGTTCAGGCTGGCCCTGAGCTCACTATGTATCCCAAATTAGCTTTGAACTCATAGCAGTCCTCCTGCCTCTCCTCCCAAGTGCTGGGATTACAGGAGTGAGCCACCACGCCTAGCACTGTTGTTTGTGATTAGTTTGTGATTACTGGAATCGAACCAGGGACCTTGTGCTTGCTAGGCAGGTGCTGGAACCACTGAGTTAAATCCCCAGCCCCTATCAGTAGTAATTTAAAGAGTACCTACAGAGGGCCCTGCCAAGTAGAAAAGCAAGTGGTACTTACTGTAAGGAAAGAAGCGCACACGCATGCTGATTTCACGGGCTGTCTTCAGGATCTCAACAGCCTGGAAGGAACACAGTAGCTTGTACAAAGAGATGAAGCCCACAGCAGAATCACAACATGAGGAATGGGATTTGACATTCCAACCCCCTGGGTCACTAACAGCCGTGGTCTTCTCATTCACTGCTCAAGGACAGCCCCTTCTGTACCAAGTACAGATTAGGCTCGTGAGGCTCACCTTGTCCAACCCACCCAACCTGTCCTGAGGTAATTTCTTCTCCTTCTTCTTCTTCTTTTTTTTTTTCAGTTTTTTGGGACAGGGTCTTGCTTTGTAGATCAGACTAACCCTGAGCTCACTATGTAGTCTAGGCTGGCCTGAAACTCCAGGCAATCCTCCTGCCTCTGGTTCCCGAGTGCTGGGATTACAGGTGTGCACCACCAGGCCCAGCACTTTGGTATATGGTACTGAGGATTAAACTAGAAACGTTGCACTTGCCAGACAGATGCTGAAACCACTGAGCTAAGTCCCTAGCCCCTGAGGTAGCTTCTTGCATCATCACAGCCCAAGTGCTGTGCTCACCTTGCTGTGCTCAATATCTTGGAAATCCACATCATTCACAGCCAGAACTTGGTCCCCTTCTTGAAGTCCTGCTCGGTGTGCATCAGAGTCAGGAATCACCTGGATGGGGTAATTGCACAAGATTGTAGGTGAAGTTAAGTGCTCTTCAAATAAAGGTGTTACTGTTTTTTCTGTGACAATGCAGGGAGACACATAGCTGGCTTGCCAAATGGAAAGTTCTGAATGAGGAAGGGGGCGTTACCATGTACGCCCATTCTGAGTCTATCAACTCACTGTTCTCCAGGCAGTATAATCTGATAACCAAAAGAAGTAGCTATTCCTGCTGCCTACCATGCACACACACCTTGGAGATGAAGATACCTAGCTGGGAAGCCTTTCCTCCTCGGATGTTAAATCCCAACTGTAAGACAAGAGCACAGAATTAGGACACAAGACATCAACACAAGCATGACGAGTAGCAACATTGTGCAATAGCTCAGGTTGTTTGCTCCTGAGGGAAATGAGAATTTGTGGAAGTGGTGTTTTCCAACCCATCCCATCAAATGGCCAAGTTCTGCTATGGACAGATCTAGCCTGGAATTAGAGATTCTCTATAAGCTTACCTGAGCTCCAGGAGGCTTCTTCAGTGTGACAATTCGCGGCAGAAACTGGGTCAACTCATTGTTGTAGTCCGGGTGGTATACTCTCTGCAAGGTGGCAACCCCAGAAATCTTACTACCAGTGTTAGATGTCATGTTTACTTTTTTCGGGAACACTAATGCATCATCCCCAAATCAGGAAAAGATAAGGCCACAGACTTAATTCAGGTAGAGTAAGTAACACTTAAATGAGTAGATGTTTAGCATAAGGAAATAGTAGCAGCCCAGTAGCTCTCTTCACTTTTTTGAAAAAATGAAATATTCAAGTCCAGAATTCACTGGTGTAAATGGACCCTCACAGAAGCCTTCCACAAGACATCCTCAATGTTCCCCTGCTGCTCAAAATTCATTTTCTTGGTCTTCTGGCTAACACAAAGGCTGAGACTCAGTCTCCATTTAACTTTCTAACCCTGTCATCCTACTTTTCATGCATCATTTCATGCCCAATGGAAAAATTCCCTTTGCAGGAACACAGGTGCTTCCCACCTCATGGGGAGGAATCCATGCTGGAGGGTTCTCATAGGCAGGTAGGAAAACCACTGGGTAGTCATCATAAGGAATCCGGCTGTCCATCCTGGGCAAGGTCCTGGAGAGAAGGGGCGAACCGAAGTAAAAGTAATTCAACGCGGGGGTTAGTATACTAAGTTTCAGAAAGCAGTTCCAAACCATCCAAGGCTGTGAGTCGACATTTTGGCCCTAAGATCGAAAGAGGAGCTGGGCATGGTGGTGCACCGTCATTCCCTCACTCTGGGGAGATGAGGCAGAAGAATCACAAGTCAGGGACTGGCCTGGGCACCTTAGAACGACTCTCTCAAAAATATAAAGGGTCGGAGATGTAGCTTAGTAATAAAGAGCCCTGAATTCAATCCCCAGCACGGGCTAGAGGGTATAGATTAAAGAAAAAAGGGTAAAAGAGATGAGGAAAAACCTAAATATACGGACGCAAAGCAAGTTGGTAGAGTACCACTCTAGAAATATGATCAATTTTTCACAAAAATTCTGCAGAACGGACATTACCGTCTTTATCCTAGAAAAGAGAAAAACCAGGTCGTGTCCCAAAATACCTACTTTCTGAAGCGCTAACTCCAGCTATCCAAAATCAGCCCATGTTCTCTAGAGGTAATTAGTAGCGATGGAGTTCCCACATGGACTCTCCCTTGGCCATCTTTACACCCTCCTCCCACACCCTACCCGATGGCGCTCGCGATCGCGTAAACACCTCACCAACACCTCCCCAGCAACCAGACCTCAGCAAAACCCAGACAGGGTCGCCGCCGCCCAGCCTGGGAACCGGAACCGGGACCGGATGCGAGCTGGCGTCACTGGGGGCGGGGCCGGCGGCAAGGCTGCTCTCCTCCTCTTACGACGTCCTTCCGTGCGCGCCTCCGGCGTGCTCCGCCCGCAGTTGCAGGCTCCGATTGGCTGGCGCCTGTGAGGCCGATTTGAAACTTGGCGGTTAAGGTTCCGTTTGGGACCGGGCGCCGGGAGATCGGGAAAGACCGGAGAAAGAAAGGGACGTTTAGTTTGGTGAGTTTAGGGAGCGCACCTTACTTCACACTCTGCCTTTCCTGTGCGTCGGGGCTTTAGGTTTTTTGGTCGCTGTTCCTGCTGGGTTTTTTTTTTTTCCTCTTCATTTCAGGTGCTACCTTACTCTTGAATAAGTCGGGCTGACAGGCCTGTCGGTAGAGGCCAGAGGAAAGAGCTCAGTCTCAAGGAGGCAGCGATTCCAATGAGGAGGGCCCTCCTATCCCTGCCAACTTACCAAGACCCGTTAGCAAACCTCCTCTCCCGTATCCCCCTGCAGAGACGGTGTTGCGCCAGGGTCATGAAGGAAGAAGTGAAAGGAATTCCCGTAAGAGTGGCACTACGTTGTCGCCCTCTGGTCCCTAAGGAGATCAGCGAGGGCTGCCAAATGTGCCTTTCCTTTGTGCCCGGGGAACCTCAGGTGCGTAACAGAATCCAGGACTTTTTCTCTGAACGGCTGGGACTGAATATCATAAGGGTCGTGCCCTAGGCTTTTTTCCCCTAACGCCTGTCCCTTACCTTCTGCAGGTGGTGGTCGGTAATGACAAATCCTTTACCTATGACTTTGTGTTTGACCCTTCTACTGAGCAGGAAGAAGTCTTCAATACAGCAGTAGCACCACTCATAAAAGGCATATTTAAAGGTGAGGCTACTCAATTCACCGACGTTGCTTGAGCATGTATTTTGTGCCAGGCACAGTGCTTGGGTTCTGCAAATCCGGGGATGAGTGAAACATGATTCTTGCCTTCAAAAAATCCCACAGCTTGCTGGGCATGGTGGCGCACTCCTATGATCTCAGCAGGAGGATCACTCCGAGTTTCAGGCCGGCCTGGGCTACACAGTGAGTTCATGGCCAGCCCGAACTGCATAGTGAGACCCTGTCTCAAAAAACCAAACCAAAAAAACCCAAAAGTCCACAGCCTAATAATAGTTGTGAAACCTAGTAACATTTGTGAAAGTCTCTGTAGCCTTGAAGCTCATTTCATGCTGTAGTTTCTGTGGTTCTGTTAATCTTTGACTTATGCATGTTTTTCTTTGTCCTGGAACCTCATTAGAGAATAAGCTCTATGATGGGTGCCGATGGTGATCAGTGTGCTAACCTGCTTGAGTTCCAGACCTCAGTATTTATTCTGTATTATTTACTCGGATAAGTCATGTGGCTTTCAGACCATGAAAGAGTTTAAAGCCCAGGGAGCAGGAGGAGAAATAAATGACACATAAAGAATTTGGGCTACATAAAAGTTTTAAAATTTGTTGCACCTATCTTCAAAAAAAAACTATTTTAAAAGTTACAGATAGAGAGTAGAATCCATCTTGCTTTAGAAGTAGCACAGTTTTCATGCAAAGTGGTATGAATAACAACAGGGTGACATTAACTCTGTATCAGAGATTTGGGATGAATTTCACAGAGAAGCTTTGTGATTGGTCTTGAGTGATGAGGATTCTTTAGGTGGAGAAAGGGATTTCCTACAGCCCCTGAAAACTATGAGCAGTTAGGCTTTAATGTTGAATACCAGAGCAATAGACAGTAGCCTGAGCTGTCTAATTGTTATCCTAGTAGAGTGATTATTCAAAATTCAGAACAGATTCATTTAAAAGAAGTAGAATGATGGCATATTAATGCCTTCAAGTTGAAAAATGTGTCTGTACCTAATCTGGTATAATTTTGAACTGCATCCTTTTTCTATAAAGGACATTATTGGAACAACTGGCAAAACTGGAATGAAATTTGAGAATTAGATGGTAGCAAGTAGCTATGCAAATTGCATTACTATGATGGTTGTATTGGCTGTTGTGCTTATAGTTTCAGTGCTTATAGTTTCAGTAGTTACTACTACTTAATTAGGAAATTATAATTGAGGTTAAGGTTGAAGTAAGCCCATCTATTGTATGTTTCTTTTTTAAACCTTGCTACAGTTCTAGCTGGGTTTATCTACTTTTAGTTTCAGTCAAAACTTGGTTCTCCAATAAAACAAAATATAAACTTTTTACGAGAACCGCACTGAAACAGAAATAGACTGGGCCTTTCTGCAAACAGTACTGTTTCCCTTGGTGACAACAGAAAGTGTAGCCACTGTTCATTATATCGGGAGATAAATGTCAAAACCTTAATGATAGCTATCTTTTTTATCTTTTCCTATGTGTTTACTTACACTTAACGGTTTTAACTTGCTTTTTGTCAGTTATTATCATGAACATCTTTGAATAATGCACTGTCAGTGCTCTATAAAAGTTAAGGGTATATATCATGTTAAATCGTATTTAAATGTTGGTTTTTCAGTGAGGAGCCAGATAATATGGTTTGAGTACATTCTAAATTCAGACAGGGAATAGATACTTTTGTCAATAGTAAAAAACAATGCTACTGCCTTTTCAAATGGAGACTCTCAATCAAAGAAATACAAGCCAAAATCTTTTCTGTATATACAGCCTCTAAGACTTTCTTTAAATTCCCATAATTTAGCATTGGTCGAGGTAGGGAGACTAAATTATAAGTCTGACTTTTAATTGTGGCCTGACCACTTTCATTATTTTAGTAATATCTTCAAATACCTGACTTTGTAGCTTTTTTTTTTTTTTTCCTTTTTTAGACAGGGTCTCGCTTTGAAGTTCAGGCTGGCCCTGAGCTCACTATGTAGCCCAGGCAAGCCTTGAACTCAGCAATCCTCCTGCCTCTGCCTCCCAAGTGCTGGGATTATAGGCGTGAGCCACCACACCCCACACTGTGCTATGTCATACTGATTGCTGGTGGGTTTGAGTCACCATGCCCACCCAGTGGGTTGTTGTATGTGCTCACTGGGATCAAATTTGGGACCTTGCGCTTGCTAGGCCAGCGCTGGAAGCACTGAGCTAAATCTCCAGTCCAGACTTTGTAGCTTTTAAGAAATATTGAGAGGACGTAATCTGAGGTGAGTATTCTTCTTTGCTTAGTTGTAGTAAAGTCCTGGCATACACAGAACTTTTCTTTGTGTCTACTACAACTAAGAAATTCTGTTTAAACCAGGTGTGGTAGCACATGCCTGTGATCCCACCCCTTGCCCATAATTCCAGCATTTGGGAAGTTGAGACAGAATGATGGCTGTGAGTTCAGGCCAGACTGGGTTGCATAATAAGTTTAAAGTCAGCCTGAACTGCATAATGAAAACCTGTCTCAAAAAAAAATTTCTATCATATGGCTGCAATCCTTTTAGTTGAGTTTATTAGTATATACATGATGATGACATTCATCATTGAGAATTTGTACCTGTACATGACACATCTTGATTCTCATTTTTTTGCAATCTCACTTTTGTTACAAGTAATTGCTGAAGGAAATTAAGTGTATTGATTGAGCAAAAATGTTTGAGTGGTGCTATGCATTTGACCTCTATTTTACCAGGATATAATGCAACCGTCCTAGCCTATGGGCAGACTGGTTCTGGAAAAACGTATTCAATGGGAGGTGCATACACAGCAGAACAAGAGAATGAACCAACAGTTGGGGTCATCCCTAGGGTAATACAATTGCTCTTCAAGGAAATTGATAAAAAGAGTGACTTTGAATTTACTCTGAAAGTATCTTACTTGGAGGTAAGTGATTTGTCTTTAATTTTCCTGAATTCAAAAATTACCTTTGGATAGGAAAATAAATCCAAGTCAGATTTTTCATGGCATGACTCAGATTAGTAAATAGATTTTTTTGTTTGTTTCATTGGTTTTTGAGATAGGGTCTTGCTTTGTAGTTCAGGCTGGCCCTGAGCTCACTTTGTAGCCCAGGCAAGCCTCGAACTCAGCAATCCTCCTGCCTCTGCCTCCCAAGTGCTGAGATTACAGGTGTGAGCCACCACACCTGGCATTGTGGTGTGTGGTACTGTTTGCTGGTGGTTGTGAGTCACCACACCTGGTATTGTTGTATGTGGTTAATCGGGATTGAACTCAGGACCTTGCACTTGCCATGCAGGCACCTGAACCACTGATCTAAATCTCTAGCCCAGTAAATTGTATTTTTAGCAAATTACATTTTAATAAGTTGATAGAGAAAACTTACTGGTTCAGTGGATCTTACTCCCACTCTGTTCTTTTCTTATGAAAAGTCTAATCTGATTATTAGAGGAATTCACATTGCCATATTAAAAATGATAATGTTAAAATTCTTGCTTAGTCTCTATTACTGATTCCTTGTAGTGTGTACAGAAAAGTATTTCATTTGCCTTCATTGTTTTGAAACTTAAGTAATAATACACCTGCTTCATCAAGTGTTATAAAAATCCAATGAAATACTGAGCTGTGTAAGAGGCAACAGAATGTGTTTATTAAGCACATATTTATTGAACACATATTATGTGCCAGACACTGTTTTAGGCACTTGGGTATATCATATGTTTGAATGATATCTGTAAATAAAACAGATAAAAACCCCTGCTCTTATAGGACCTTGCTTTCTAGTGTATATCAGCATACTAGTAGATTGGCCAATTATATCTAACCTCATGATATCAAAAAGACATTTAAGCATATAATTATATGTGAATACTTCATCCTAAAGTTGGATCTCAATATGTTTAGAGGCACAGAAGATACAGAATTAGAAGGGAAGGAGTTAAAGATCACTAAGATTACCCTTCTTGAGTTTAGATTAACCCAGATGTGACCAAGAAAATTGAGTATAAAAATAAGTTGGCAGCCAGATCTGATGGCTCACGCCTGTAATCCCAGCACTTGGGAGGCCAAGGCAGGAGGATTGCTGAGTTTAAGGTTTGCCTGAGTTATATAGTAAGCTCAGGGCCAGCCTGACCTACAAAGCAAGGCCCTGTCTCAAAAGAAAACAAAAACAAAAACAAAAAAACTTGAGTACCTAGCATATTAAACAGTGGCACCCGCAATAATATAAACAATAGTGCTTACTATTCATTAAACTTTGTTCTAAGTACTTAAAATTCTGCTTGCTCTTAAAATACTAGGTGCTAATTCTCCCTTTCATTTCCTTTGCTCTCTACTTCTATCTTTCCCTCTTCCCACCAAAGGACCAGTGCTTAAATTTTAACAAAGTATGTGAAGCTGATGCTTTTGTGAAACTATCAAAGAACTGAATTTGGACATTCATGTAATTTTACATTTGTCTACTATTCCTAAGAGACCAGGAGGATTAGGAAGACAGTCTTAGCTTTGGGGACGTGGTTCAGTGATTAGAGCACTTACCTGACATGTATGGGTTCTAGGTTCCATCCCTAGCACACAAGAAGTAGGGGGGAGAAGGGTACAGTTTCAATTTTCTCTAAAATATCTCTTTTCAGTTTTCTCTAAAATATCAAATGGTTACCTATAAGGTTAAATTCCTTTTTTTGTGGTACTGGGGGTTGAACTCAGGGCCTCATGCATGCTAGGCAGGCGACTTACCACTGAACATCCTTAGCCCCTCAAAGTCCTTTACTTCATCCTAAAATATAATAATCCTTATTGTAAGCAAAATTATAAATATACAAAGTTGCATTGTATTTTAAAAGTTACAATTCCATCACTCAGAGGATACCTTTCTTAACATCTTGTTTTTGCCACTTTAATTTCAACAATATCAGATTTATAATGAAGAAATTTTGGATCTTCTGTGCCCATCTCGAGAGAAAGCCTGTCAAATCAATATCCGGGAGGATCCTAAAGAAGGCATAAAGGTGTGTTTGTCTGGCATTTGATGTTATTAAAAATGTGGGAAACTAGTAATATTCACATTCCTTTTCTCTGCCACTGTAGTTTTAAATAACTACTAATATCTTAGTCCTTTAGGTTTTATGTCATCCTGAATCCTTTTGTTGATGTAGAATTTCTAGGTGAGAGGTCTTATGGAGAAGGAAGGTTGGGAACTCATTACTTTATCATCTTCTTGTTACTTCCTGAAGGAATGCTAATGTCAACTAGACATTTAATTATTTACAGTGTTATGAGACTGAGCTGTCTAATATAGTAGCTACTAACAAGTAGCTATTTAAATTCAACTTAATTTAAATTGAATAAAATTTACATTTCAGTTCCTCATTATACTAATCATATATAGCCCTTGATATGTATGATTTTTTTTTTTTTGAGACAGGGTCTCGCTATGTAGTTCAGGCTGGTCCTGAGCTCACTATGTAGCCCAGCCAAGCCTCGAACTCAGCAATCCTCCTGCCTCTG
The DNA here is from genome assembly GCA_004025085.1 of Thryonomys swinderianus. Classification (NCBI taxonomy): domain Eukaryota; kingdom Metazoa; phylum Chordata; class Mammalia; order Rodentia; family Thryonomyidae; genus Thryonomys; species Thryonomys swinderianus. The sequence continues at coordinate 60,908 of PVIC010001832.1, read as the reverse complement.
CCTCCCAAGTGCTGGGATTATAGGCGTGAGCCACCACACCCCGCACTGTGGTATGTCATACTGATTGCTGGTGGGTTTGAGTCACCACGCCCAGCATTGTATATGGTTACCGGGGATCGAACTCAGGACCTTGTGCTTGCGAGGCAGGCACCGGAACCACTGAGCTAACCCTCTGGCCCTTGATATGTATGATTTATATAACTATATTGAATAACATACACAGAACCTATCTATGATCATAGAAAGTTCTGTTTTACAATATTGTAATAGGTTGCTATTAGAATGTAAAAAAATAATTATAAAGTTTTTGAAATTTGCAATACCATAGGAAGAAGAGTTCACTTATTTGAGAATCTCTGGTATAGATACAAGATGAGGAAGCAGAGACTGAGTATGCAGGAATGGAAGAATCAGGCTGGAAGTGAAAATAGGTACTACAGACTCAGAAAAATATAGAGGAAATAATATCTTAGCCATCTTCTTTCCCTTTTCTCTGCAAAAAGAATGAACATTAGCAGGGCTTGGTAACGCATACCTATAATCCCATCCCTTGGGAGGCTGAGGCAGGACAGTTGTCATGAGGCCAGCCCATGCTGCATTCATTAAGTCCCTCACTGATAAACTAGTTCTGTTCTGGAAGAATGTTCCTAAGTTGGATTTGTTCATTAAGTCCAGACACAGTGGACTTTGCTTCCGTGGTTTCTGCTTTGTGCTTCCTGGCATCCCCTCTGCATCACAACCACTTTCCCTCTTGCTTCGGAACATCCTGGGCTCTGATTGAGTCCCGTGATACTGTGCACTGTCACACAGCAACACAGCTGTGACAGTGTCCAGCAGACCCGTGAACTACTTCCATAATTTATATATACCTATGCATGTTTGTAATATGAGATCCATTTCTAGCTGTAAAAGTTGGCAACTCAAATGTTCATAAGTCAGGGATGTACTGTAGTGAGTTCAAGGCCACCTTAAGCTACATAGTGAGTCCCTTTTCTCAAAAAATGAAGCAAATAAACACTGAAGATTTAGGGTATAGGTGAGGGGCAGATTCTTGTGCTCCCAAGGGATTTTGTTTGGTTTTCCCTTTGGGTCATTGTTAGCCAGGTACTAATGCAAGTTTGAGGGATGAGGCCTGAAAGCTTGGAATACAGAAAGACTTTGAATTAGTAGGGATAAGAAACGTGAGCAGAATACACGCTACCACCAGAAAGAAGGTGCATACTAGGCCAGCTCTTGGTCTTGTTGCTAAGGCAAAAATTAAATACCAGCCATTGCTGGATGTGCAGTAGGCAATTCAAAAAAGCATGAGATCCTGACAAAGATTAGGGTGTATAAGGACAAGTTTGTAAACATTTTTTTTCAGCTAGAATAGATGGGATTTAAGGAAGTGGAGAAAAGAAGTAAGAGTATTCTTGTAGAAAGGCATAGCTTCAACAAGAAAGCAGAATAGGTCTAGTCCAGTCTGTCTGGATTAGAGGATTTGGGCTGGGAAGTAACTGGATATATGTTAGGATCCGATTATGAAGCCAGGCTAAAGAGCTTAGTTTTTGAAAGAAGGAAAAAAGGAGAGTAATAGTATAGCAAGAATAGAAAGTAATATAACAGCATAGAAATGACTGAATACTTCTGAATGAAAGGTTTCCAGGACTACTTTTATTAAATTTTTATCTTATGTGTGTATCTTTCCAAATATCTTAGCTCCTGGAGTTTAGGAGAGTATTTAAAATCTCTTTGTATTCTCATTATTTAGCACAGGGTTTAGTTCTTAAGTGACATTTTTTAGTAAACAAGATTTTAGAAAGACTAAGTAGAGATGGACCAAAAAGTAGAAAGATTAAACAGAGGAAGACAAACTGGGGAAAATGTTGCTTTCTTGTTCACACTTGAGTATGAACCTGAACTCTGGAGGAAGGTTTCGAAAGGAAAAAGGAGGAGATGGAGTCAAAAGAAGAATGTCTTTAAGTTGATGATAGGTGGAATATGGAAGAATGGGAGGAATTGTAGGCGATTTGAGGTTGTAAGTTCAAAGAACTGAGATATTAATAGAGATGGAGATGTAATGAAGTTTGGTCTATAATGTACTGATCTAAAAATATATACAACAGAGAAATAAAGAAATAGATATTAGAACCGCGGGTACAGATTTGGGGGCTATGCAGCAAGAAAATTATAGCATATTGGGACTAGAAGGGTCTTCCTAATCATCTGGTCCTATCTCAGAGATTTCAGTTTGTATAAGTTCTCCCAGGTAGGTACATGCCAAGTGTAATGCTCTATTCCCTGGTTTTCTAATCCAGAGAAAACAGTACCAAGCTATTTCCTCTGATAAAAATGAGGTATGAAATGGGTCAGAGGTACTTGTAGGCACATGGAGTCATTTGGAGGATAAAGGAGTAAAGAGATACCATAACTGATTGTGTTGGATTTACTCAAAGTTTACCTTTACTTGTGGCTCCCTGGAAGGTACGTAACCATTGCTACCTATAATCTGGAGGTAATGGCTAGTGTCCTTGTTTGTAAAGTTCCTGGAGAAAATTATAGGCCTTGGTTCCCAGTCACTTCATAGAGTTGCTAGTTTAAACAGTCCTCGTTTCTATAGATATTCTATTTGTAGCGGTTCTACTGAAACATCAAGACTTTTCTTTTTGAGATGGGCTCACTATAGTTTAGGCTGGCCTTGAACTTGTAGCAATCCCCCTGCCTCAGCCTCCCGAGTGCTGGGATTACATGTATGCCAGCCAAGACATCTTTAAAACCATCAATCCATATATAGTGGTACCTCAGTTCATGAACTCAATTCTTTCCATCATCCTGGTCCCAAACTGAAGTGGATGAGAACTGATTCAGATTTCCTCACAAGTTCAAAATTGAACCTAATCACTGAATTTGATTTGAAGTATGATTCATAAGGGATTTTTTTTCTTTCTTGGAATTAGATTATAGGACTAACTGAGAAGAATGTTTTAGTTGCCTTGGATACTGTTTCCTGTTTGGAGCAGGGCAACAACTGCAGGACAGTGGCCTCCACAGCTATGAACTCTCAGTCCTCGCGATCTCATGCCATCTTTACGATTTCTGTAGAGCAAAGAAAGAAAAATGACAAGTAAGTTATATTTAAAGAGTCAAGTTTTTTGTTGTTCTGTTAAGGATAAATGCTAGGCTGCTTCTTCAAATGGTGTCAGACATTGTGAGCATTAGTGACCAGTGGAGCTATTTTTATTGACTTGAAAGAAAATAAGAGCTGGCAGATCCACTTTGATACTCAGCTACTCTCAAGTGTGTGTATTATTTTCACTTGTGGGTTCTGTCATTCTCACAGGAATAGCAGTTTTCGCTCCAAGCTGCATCTTGTAGACCTTGCTGGATCAGAAAGACAGAAGAAAACCAAAGCTGAGGGGGATCGTCTAAAAGAGGGTGAGGATAATTTCTGGTCACAATTGTAGATAGAAACCTCTGTATTGTTGTTGGTATTGCTGATATTTTGACTAGGATATTTCAGATCACATTCTAATAGCTCCAATTCAAATTAGAGGCTGATTTCAGAATTGGTAAAGAAATGTATTTTTTTCCCTTGCACTCATTCTCTAATACAGGTATCAGACCCTTAGTTTGATTTCATCTTTTCCAAGCAAGTTTTAGTTTTTGTTTTGTTCTTCCTCTACCACCACCACTTAAAATTAAAAATCAATATCCTAATTCATTCCAAATAATCACTGTCCCTTTCACTTCTTATAGCATATAAATTTCACCAGTATGATTTCCATATGTTCATTAGGTTGTTGGATTTAAATGATGAAGCTCCTAAGGCTAGAAAAGGCCCATAGTGAATGTTATTGGAAACCTTCATCTAATATCATAGTGACTTGGTGACCTACATGTTTTGAGAATGGTTTTTTTAAGGGATTGTTAATTTAATAAAAATTAACATCGAGCGTCTTTCAGTTTCATTCTTTAAGGATCACATAAAAGATTTTGTCAAATACCTAAATGCAGCTATACTATTTCTAACCATAATTCATTCGGCTGTCAGCTTAGTAACAATATCAAATTAACCTATTTTGGAAATTGAAATTACATCTGCCCAGTCTCCTGGAACATTTTTCTTCATGATTCCTCAAAGATCCTTGACATGGCTTCAGTAGTCATCTTTGAAATTATTCTCTGCTCTCTAGGCTATTCATAATTCATTTGGCCCAGGATATTTGAACTCTTATTAAACTAGTTGAGTTCTTATTTACTACCTCTTTAGTCATATTGGGATTTGGTTCCCTCTTGGGAACTGAAAAGGGGAAAACAAAAGTAGTGTTTGAGGAATTTTACCCTTTTTTGTTTATCTTTACAGCTGGCATAGAATAGAGACTTATTTCTTCCCCATTCAGTTTTTGTTCTGAATATATTCTAAAATGCCCTTATAGTTTTACATTTACACTTGGAGATTTAGCCTTTTTAGTACTATTTTTAAAGATTCTTTTTTTTTAGACACGGTGTTGCTATGTAGTGCCAGCTGCTCTCGCATTCATGTAACACGACTGACCTCAAAATTGGGGCAAACCTCTTGCCTCAGCCTCACAAGTGCTGGGACTTCAGGCATGTGCTATGATGCTGGCTTTAAAGATTCTTATACCTTCTTTATATCCCTATAGGTGTACAGTCTCAGTTGTTTAATAGTTTTATTGAGATGTAATTTATATACTATAAAACTCACTTAAACTGTAACATCTGATTTTAGTATATTCAGAGTTGTGCAGGCTCTCCACAATCTAATTTTAGAACATTTTATCACCCTAAAAAGAAGCATCAACTGTTAGTACTCATTCCTCATTCCCAACTTTTTCCTTAGCCCAAGGCAAGCACTAACCCACCTTTCATTTAAGTATAATCATATTGTATTATTTTGTGACTGACCTGTTTCACTTAATGTAAGGTTTGCTGAGTTCATTTATGTTGTAGTGTATATCAGTACTTCATTCCTTTTAATTGCTGAATAATGAATACATGGCTGTACTACATTTTACCTATCCATTCATTGTTTATATACGATTTTGTGAACATTCATATATAGTTTTCATATGAGCAAATGTTTAATTTTCCTTGAGTATTTACCTAGAAGTAGAATTACTGGATCATATGTTAAATCTCTTTAACTTCCTTTTTTAAAAATCAAGGTATAAGCCGGGCGTGGTGGCTCACGCCTGTAATCCCAGCACTCAGGAGGCAGAGACAGGAGGATTGCTGAGTTCGAGGCTTGCCTGGGCTACACAGTGAGCTCAGAGACAGCCTGAACTACAAAGCGAGACCCTGTCTCAAAAAAACCAAAAAAAAATCAAGGTATAATTAACATACCATAAAATTTATCCATTTTTAATTATCTATTAAAAAATTTTTTTTCTAGTACCAGGGATAGAACTCAGGACCTTCTGCTTGCCAGGCAGGCGAGGTATCACTGAACTAAATTCCCCTACCCATATTTATCCTTTTAAAAGTATATATTTCAGTGGTTTTTAGTATGGTCACAAGCAATTGCATAACAATCACAATAATAAATTTTAGAATATTTTTATTGCTTCAAAAGTCAACTGGTACTGATTAGGAAATCACTCTCTATTTTCCACTAAAGTCTGCCTCCACCTCATAACTAATCTTCTGTATAGATTTCCTATACTAGGCATTTCATATAGAAGGAACTATGCATTTTGTAGTCTTTTGCCACTGACTGCTTTCACATGACATATGTCTTCAAGGTTGTAGCATGTATCAGTATATTTTTATTGCCTAACAGTATTCTGTTATATGGAAAAATATGTATCTGTCTGAATATCTATTAAGAATGGAATTGCTGGGTCATGGTAGCTCTGTGTTTAACTTATTGAAGAACTGCTGGACAGTTTTCCAAAGTAACCAGGCCATTTTACGTTCTTGCCAGCAATACAGGAAGGTTCTAATTTCTCCACATTCTCACTTATTTTTTTAATTATAGCCATTCTAGTGAGTGTGTAGTAGTATCTGGTTGTGGTTTTAATTTATATTTCACTGGTGGCAAATGTTGGGCATTGGTTCATGTGGTTATTGGTAATTTGTATATCTTCTTTGGAAAAATGTCCATTTATATCATATTTAGGTCTTTGGTCTATTTCTAGTTAATTTTTGTATATGATGTGAAATAGTTGTCCACCTTCAATTTGTATGTGGTATCCAGTTACTTCAGCAGCATTTGTGGAAAAGACTAATTCTTTTCCCATTGAGTTTTTGTGACCTCCTTGCCTAGATGCATGTAGAGTCTCTGTTCCACTCATCTGTATATCTATCCTTGTGTTGGTACCACACTGTCCTTATTACTGTGTATTTGTAATTAGCTTTAAAATCGAAAAGTGAGTCCTCCAGGTTTATTTTCAGGATTGGTGTGGGTATGAGTTTTTGGTGGACTTTTTTTTTTTTAGGATATATGTTTTATGCTTGTGTTAAATTTATTCTTTTGAGTATCATTGTGAATGGAATTTTTAAAATTTTTCAAATTGTTTATAAAGTCTCTTGATTTTGTATGAACAGCTTTATAGAATTTATTAGTCCTAATATTTTAAACTTTTTTAGGATCTCTATATGCAAGGTCATACAATTTATCATTTATATCATATCAAGTCAATTCTTGCTTTTTTTACAGGTTCCATAGGATGGAATATTGTTTTCTATCCTTTGATTTTTAACCTGTGAGGGTAGGTTTTTTTTATTTTTGTTTTGAGACAGGATCTCTCTTTGTAGTTCAGGCTGGTCTTGAGCTACTATGTAGCCCAGGCAAACCTTGAACACACAGAAATCTTCCTGCCTCTGCCTCCTGAGTGGTGGGATTATAGGTGGGAGCCACCACAACTGGCACTGTGCTATGTGGTACTGATTGCTGGTGGGCGTGAGTCGCCACACCTGGTATTGTTGTATGTGGTTACTGGGGATCAAACCAGGGACCTTGTGCTTGCTAAGCAGGTGCTGGAACCACTGACCTAAATCTCTGGCCCACCTGTGGGTTTTTTTGAATTAATATTTTTAATATACTGCATATTGTTAGATTTTGTTTCTTTTCTCTCTCTCTCTCTCTCTCTCTCTCTCTCTTTCTCCCTCTCTCTCGCTCACTCACGGGTGTGCACGTGTGTGCCTCAGCGTGTGCCACATGGTGATATATTTCATTTAACATTATGGTATCACAATGCATTCATTTTCCTTCAGATAACATGAGTTAATTCTTCTTTGTGGCACAGTAGTACTCCATTTTGTGTGAATACCACATTTTCTTTATGTAATCATCTATTTATAGATATAGGTCACTCCCAAGATTTAGCTATTTGTAAGTTATGCTGCTATAACCAAAGGTATACATAGATCACTATAATATGATGCCTTTAACTCTGTGGGAAGATAAGTAAAATGGAAATAGTTGGGTCAGTTGGAGTTTCTAGTTTAGTTTTTGAGGAATCTCCACACTGATTTCCGTAGCGATCATAGCAGTTTACACTCCTACCAACAATGTAAGAGTATTCCTTTTCCCCCACAACCTCACCAGCATTTGTTATTATTTGATTTCTTGATGGTAGCCATTCTTTCTGGAGTGAGATGGAATCACCAGGTTTTTTAAATTTGCATTTCTCTAATGGCCAGTGATGGCGAACATTTCATATGTTTGTTGGCCATTTGTACTTCTGAGAAGTGTGTTCATTTCCATTGCTCATTTTTTATTGTTTTTTTTTAATTTTGGGAGGTCTAATTTTTTTAAGTTCTCTGGATATTAGATATTAGTTCTTTGTCCAACATATAGCTGGATTTTTTTGTCAATTCCGTAGGTTGTCTCTTCACTCCATTTGTTTCTTCCTTTGTTATGCAGAAGCTTTTTAATTTGATGTGGTCTCATTTGTTGATTCTAAGTGTTATTTCTTATGTGAACTCAAATATATTTTATCTCTTACATGAGAAACACAAAGAACAAAATAGAAGGGTGATAAATAGAAAATAGGAAGAAATTCTAATACAAATTACAAATTCCATTGTTTTAAAAATATTTCAGCTAAGGGTAGTGCTGCATTCCTGTCATCCCAACACTCAGGAGGCTGAGGTAGAAGGATCACAGTCAGTTTGAGGACAGTTGTATATATGCTCTCCTGTTTGGTTTTAGTTTCAAAGTGTTACAGGAAATATAAAATGTGTTGGGAAGCTTTTAATTATTTTCTATACTTGGATAAGTTTATATAACATGGGAGTCATTTTTAAACTTTATTAATATATGCTTGTTATTTATATTCATCTCATTCATCATAGGAAATTTGTGCTTGTCCATAATATATTTTAATTCTTTTTTTTCCTATTCTCTAATCCCTTCAAACCTTTTTCTCTTCTGCATTTACAAAGTTTGTTTTCATTTTTCTTTACAATCTTTTCTCCTTTTCCTTTCTTGTCTTCTCCTCTTCTTCCCTCCCTTGTTCCCCTTCCCATTTGAACATGTTCATCCTACTTCCTAGTATCTATCCTCCATTGTGCTCCTTATTTACTCTTTGAGTTTCTCACACAAAAGAAACAATGTGATATTTAAATTTGTGTGTCTGATTCATTTCAATTAAGATTATGATCTTTTTTTTTTTTTTTTGAGGCAGGTCTCGCTTTGTAGTTCAGGCTGGCTCTGAGCTCACTATGGAGCCCAGGCAAACTTGGAACTGAGCAGTCCTCCTGCTTTTGCCTTCCAAATTCTGGGATTACAGGCGTGAGCCACCATGCCTGGCATGGTGCTGGTTGCTGTTGGGCGTGAGTCACCACGCCCAATATCATAACCTTATACATGGTTACCAGGATGGAGCCAGGGACTTTGCACTTGCTAGGTAGGCAGCAAAACCACTGAGCTAAATCTCCAGCCCAAGATCATGATCTTGAGGTGCATTCATTTGCCTAGAAATGTCTCAAGTCTATCCTTTATGCCATAGTACTTTATGCCACAGTGATACTCCATTATATATAAAAACATCTCTTGATGGGCATATGGACTATTTCCAAGATTTAGCTATTATAAATTATGCTGCTGTAAACGTAAGTATGCATATGTCACTGTGATATGATGCTTTTAAGTTTTTCAAGAAGATACACAATAGCTGGATCAAGTGGAACCTCTAGTTGTGTATCTATCTACCCTATTTTATTCAGTTACATTTGACTGGTTGGTTGACCAAATCTACATCATTTTTTTCTGGTCTTCTTCTTCTTCCGGTCTTCTTCTCCTCCTCCTGCTCCCCCTCCCTTCTCCCGCCCCTCCCCTTCCCCCTCCTCCCCCTCCTCTTCCTCTTCCTCTTCTTTTGTTTAATACCAGATGATAAGAGAATTCAGAGTAAAACAAAGATCAGGGAGCAGACTATAGCAGATTTATAGGTTGGGTTTACTTTAAATTCACAGCTGAGGTAGGAACTGCTGAATGAAAACTAGAGAGACAAGAACCATGGTATGATTTTCTTTTCGTTTTACAAAATTTTAATCTTAAATGTGCAACAGATTCTAATAATACACTTCATTCTAGTTAGAGGTGTCAAATGATGTTATGGCAGGGAATCCAGATGTCTGAACAGGAATTGAATCAAGGGTCACCATCATCTTAGGCACAGGTACAGTTTATTTATTGCCAGATTTCTTTAATTCCACCTTTCCCATGGCCTTTGTTTTTAGCTCTTCAAGTTTCTTCTGCACCTCTTTTTGCTTCTGTTTGAAGGCTCTATCTTTCTCATCCATCTCCTTGGCCTGTTCCTGGGGCTACTTCTAGAGTTTCTTTTTGCCACGTGGCCGGACATGGTGCCCACACACTCTCTGGAACCCAGTTCAAAAGCCAGCAACCTTCTGTTTTATTTTCCACAAATGGCTTCTCAGGTTGTTTTATTTTCAATAAATAATACATTTATTCTTGTTACTTCTTTTTTTTTTTTTTTTTTGAGATAGGGTCTCACTTTGTACTTCAGGCTGGCCCTGAGCTCACTGTGTAGCCCAGGCAGCCCTCAAACTCAGCAATCCTCCTGTCTCTGCCTCCCGAGTGCTGGGATTACAAATGTAAGTCACCATGCCCAGCCTTGTGGTATGTGGTTACTGGAGATCGAACCAGGGACCTTGCACTTGCTAGGCAGGTGCTGGAACCACTGAGCTAAATCTCTGGCCCTTTATACTTCTTCCTGAGTTGAAAGGTGGGTTCTCTTTTCATTTTCTAAGAAAGCTTTACAGGCACATGCAGAAGAAGTCAGCATGGTAAAGTGAGCTTCCATATACATACTATGCAGTTTTAACAATGGTCAATTTATGTCTGATCTTCTTTCATCTATATCTCACCCACTTTCTTTCCTTGATATTATTTTGAAACAATCCCAGATAATTGTATTTATTTTAGTTTGTATCCATAAAAACCTAGAACTATGTTAAAAATATATTCACCCAATCACTTCTCTGCCTTTTGGCTAAGCTCAAGTGTAAAAGTCTATTCACCTAAAATCAAAGGTAATGTTTAGTACAACCTAATTAATATTCAGATTTCCAGTTGTCTCAGATTTTATTTATTTGCATCAGAATCTACATAAAGTCTGCACTTATTTCAATCTTTCTTATTTATTTATTTATTTATTTATTTATTTATTTATTTATTTATTTATTTATTCTTTTGGTACCAGGGATTGACTCAGGACCTTGTAGCTTCAAGGCAGGTGCCAGAACCACTGAGCTAAATCCCTAGCCCAATTTTTTTAATTGATTTTATTAGTATATTTTTTGGGTTTTGTGGGGTTTTTTAGATTTTTGAGACAGGGTCTCACTCTGTAGTTCAGGCTAGCCCTGAACTCACTATGTAGTCCAGGCAAAGCTTGAACTCAGCATTCTTCCTGCCTCTGTCTCCCGAGTGCTGGGATTACAGGCTGTGGTGTGTGATACTGATTGCTGGTAGGCATGAGTCACCATTCCCGCATTGTGGTGGGTGGTACCAGGGATCGAATTTGGAACCTTGTGCTTGTGAGGCAGATGCTGGAGCCACTGAGCTAAATCCCTGGCCCTACTAGTACATTTTATATACATGTTATGATCACATTCAACACTGAGAATTTGTACCACTACATGACACGACTTAATTCTCATTTTTTCCCATTCCCCTGCCCCCCAACAAGCCCTGGAATTTAGGGTTTTTATGAGACGAGGTCTCACTGTGTGATTCAGACTGGCCTTGAACACACTATTATAGCCCAGGTTGGCCACGAACTTGCAGCAGTCCTCCTGCCTCAGCCTCTTGAGTGCTGAGATTACAAGCATACACCACCATGCTTGGGTTTTAAATCTCCTTTAATCTGTAGATGTCTCTTTGTCTTTCTTTGCTCATCAAGTTCATGGAATTTGTTTATTGAAAGTTCAGTTCACTTTGTAGAATTTCCCGAAGTCTGAATTTTGCTGATTCCATGTACTATTCCATGTAGTTTAACAATTTTGTCTTTTGTCTGTATTTTCTACAAATTGGTAGTCAGATCTAGATATTGAATTATATTTAGGATCATTTTTTCTTTCAGTAGCACACACTGCTTGGTTGTATCTCTTGGTGGTATGATTTACTACTACACTTATCTGAAAAGATGTATTTAAAGCCATATATTTCTTCTAAGTGCCTCTCTGTATGTACTCTAACAATTTTAAAATAGAGTTCTTGGGCCAGAGATTTAGCTCAGTGCTTCCAGCACCTGCCCAGCAACCACAAAGTCCTGACTTTGATCCCTGGTAACCAAATACAACAATACTGGGCGTGGTAACTCATGCCCACCAGCAATCAGTACCACATACCACGATGCCAGGCATGGTGACTCACACCTCTAATCCCAGCACTTGGGAGACAGAGGCAGGAGGATTGCCGAGTTGGAGGTTTGCTTGGGCTACATAGTGAGCTCAGGGCCAGCCTGAACTATAAAGTGAGACCCTATCTTATAGATAGACCCTGTCTTATAGATAGATAGGTAGATAGACAGATAGATAGATAGATAGATAGATAGATAGATAGACAGACAGACAGACAGACAGACAGACAGACAGACAGACAGACAGATACTCTAGAGTTCTTGCTTTTCATTTCTAAATTTAATGGCATTCATCTTTTTTTATCCCTAAATTTAGGTAGAAGGTGCTTCTGTTCCCTTTTGTAAATTTCTGATTTATTAAAATGTGATCGACGATGTTATTTCTTAAAATTTACTGTGATACTTATTCTGTCTTTGTTGAAAATATATGTAGTGATATAATACATATGAGTATATATGTATTATGTATATTTGTATATATAACATACTATACTATATGGGGGGTTGGATTGAATCCACAGCTTTGTGCATGGTAGGCATGCTACATCCTTAGCTCTCCATGTACTTGTATATTTTTAAAGTTTATAGAGTATTTCTTTTGGGTATGTAATTATATGATTCTATATATACCTGATAATTACCTTGGCACTTGTATTGTTCAAATCCTCATGTATGTGAACAAGAATTTGTCAATATGTCTTTGTATTTCTTTGTTTATGTGGTATGCTTTTTTTTTTTTTTTGAGACAGGGTCTCACTTTGTAGTTCAGGCTGGCCTGAACTCACTATGTAGCCCAGGCAAGCCTGGAACTCAGCAATCCTCCTGCCTCTGCCTCCCAAGTGCTGGGATTACAGGCGTGAGCCATCACGCCCTGCACTGTGGTATGTGGTATTGATTGCTGGTGGGCGTGAGTCACCATGCCCGGTATTGTTGTATGTGGTTGCCAGGGATCAAACTCAGGACCTTGTGCTTGCAAGGCAGACGCAGGAACCGCTGAGCTAAATATCCGGCCCTCCAAGTGTTTTACCTAATCTGTTTTGCAGCAGGTTTGGAGTTTCTGTTTAATATTTAGGTCTCTCACCCACTTTGATTTTAGTTTAGTACACAATGAGATACATCTAGCTTCAGGTGTTGGCAGATCAAAGCCCAGTTTTTCTAGCACCATTTGTAAAAGAAACTATCTTTCCTCCATTGAGGATGTTTGGCTCCTTTGTCAAAGACAAGGTGGCTTAGTGTATCTGGAGTTGTTTCTGGATCTTCTAATCTATTGCACTGATCCTCAGGTCTGTTTCTTTGACAGTTACCATGCCATTTTTATTCACAGTGGCTTTGTGAATTTCTTCAGGTGTTGTTTTTAGTGGAAGTATTATATTTCCCCGTCAGTTTTAAAAAATGGTTTTGTGGGTTACGTCAATCTGGGTTGGAGGTTGTTTTCCTTTAGGGCTTCAAATACTGCATTCCAAGCTCTCCTTTACTTGAGAGTTTGTGTTGAGAAGTTTGCTGTGATCCTGATGGGCTTTATAACCCTTAGGGAGGACATGTTTTTTTAAATTATGGCTAATTGGTATTCTACATGCCTGACTTGTCTGTATGTCAAATTTTTTTGCCCTTCCATGAACACATTTTTTATGAAGTTTGCACTATTTCCTGCTTTTTCATTGACTCCAGATAATCTCATATTATTCTTTGCACCATCTAGCAGCTGCTGGATTGATTTCTTGTGATCCCTTGAAATTTTTAAGAAATCTTTTTTTTTTTTTTTTTTTTTTTGCTTTTGGAGACAGGGTCTTGCTTTGTAGTTCAGGCTGGCCCTGAGCTCACTATGGTGCCCAGGCAAGCCGCCGCGAACTCAGCAATCCTCCTGTCTCTGCCTCCCGAGTGCTGGGATGACAGGCGTGAGCCACCACGTCCGGCATTGTGGTATGCGGTGTTGATCGTTGGTGGGCATGTCTCCACGCCCAGCGTTATATGTGGTTACCGGGGATCGAACTCAGGACCTTGCGCTTGCGAGGCAGGCGCCGGAACCACTGAGCTAACCCTCCGGCCCAGAAATCTTTATTTTTGTGATCACTAACCACAATCCTGTCTTATATATCTGATATTCTGTCATCATATTGGCTCACTCTGTTGTGTATACTTTCTGTGGAATTTTTAATCTATGGATATAGATTTTAATCTATTCCATGAATTCTATTTCTTTCCTATGCTGAGTGTTCATAGTTTCCATAATTTTTCTGAGCTCTTCCATTTGTTTAATCTGTATCTCATTGAGTGAGTAAGCATCTCTTTCATTTCTGGTTCCTGTCTTTGTAGTCATCTTTGAAGTTATTTTGTCTTTGATTTTTTTCTAGCACTTCATTCATCTGCTTTGTTTCTTCTACTGTTAACACTTCAGAGAGTCCAAGGGGTGGTTTTTCAATTATTTCACCTCATTGCCCCCTGGGTTTCCCTTTGGTGAGCTGGAAGCCTGGAGTGATACATTTTGTTGAAATGTCTTCTCATTTTTTTTGTTTAATTCTTGTGTTGGGTACTTGTAAATTGCTTATGGAGAGTAGCTTTAATGCCAATATTCCAAACCCATAGGAAATGTCTGCTTCTCAAAGGTATCTTTCAGGTGTAGCTGGCTTTTGAGTTTTGAGTCTGTTGTATGATCTTGCCTTACTTCATCAATTTACTGGAGATGAGAAGTTTCTGCCTACTTGGTCCAGCTGCCAGTTCTTTGACACTGGTCTATAGTTGTTTTTTTTTTAAGAGCCTTTGGCACTCTCAGTCTTGGTATATGAGGAAGAATAGCTGATTAGTATAGTTATGTCACCTTGGCTAAAGTACTACAATTAGCGATAACAGTAGTATCAAATATAGCCTATTAAATGACAAACTGGTAATTATTAATTTACTACCTTTAACCATATGAGCTAGATTTGTGGTTACATAACAAAATCTAAAACAAACCAGAAAATTGTATGCAATAAATAGTCACTTAATATGGCAATTTGACCCTTAAGGGAGAAGATTTAAGATGAATTAGGGAGGAAAGACAGACAGAAGAAGAGGAAGAGATTAGCAAGGAGGCTGGAGGATCAAGGAAGATTGTACACACTTTGAGAAACTGGTGAAGAAGACAGGAGGGAAAAAGAGAGGAAGAAACAAAATCAAGAACCAAACAATAACAATAAAACAGATACTGTGTTCAGTCAATTCAAAACAAAACAGGGCTAGGGATTTAGCTTAGTGGCACACCGCTTGCCTTGCAAGTGCAAGGTTATGAGTTCGATCTCTGGTACTAAAAACAAACAAACAAATAAATAAAACAAGAACAAGAACCAGAAAAGAGGAAAAGAAGGGGAGAAATTTTTCAAAGTCCAACTCAAGGTGTGTCTGCTGTCACTGGTAGGCAGTGTAGGTAGAGAGTCCAGGGTTGAACTGACTAATCTTAGCAAGCCAGCCAATCCCAGCCAGCCTGCACTGTTAGTTCTTCTGAATTTCAGTCTGATTTCCAGTTATGACCATGCAGCTATATTTTTTGAGCCTCACCAGTCCATGTGCCTCTTGCCAGCTTGAACTCAGCTCCTGCTGACTTGAACTGTGGTCCCTAATTTGTCACTCATTTGAACTTTGCACCCTTACTGAGACACTGGGAGACTCTAGATGGACTCAACCTAGAGGTCTTCCGAGTTCAGAGCTCAGCTGGCCCCTCTCCAAGATGACTACCTACAAATCACCCCCTCTCATGTGATGTCTGAAATAACTTACCAGGCACTGCAGCCCTCTGATCACTGCTCCATTCTACTGGTTGATTTCTCTGTGGAGGCCTCTGGGGTTACTAGTAGTTACCATCTGTATATTCGACCTACTCTTCCCACACCATGAGTCCTGGTTCTGGGACAGAGTACTGGTTGTTATCTCCCTCCTCTTCATTGAAGTCTCTCTCTTTCCTCACTCTCCCTGTGGACTTCATTTCTTGCTTCAGATCCTCCCTGGGTCCTGGGAATCCATCCTCCCCTCATCTGCCTCATGCCATTCATTATATTCCAGTGTCAGACACTGAATGTTAGAGAGGCTTTTTCTCTCTTGCTCACCATTTGCCTAAAAGTGTAGAATAGTGATGTTTGTTCGCGACCTTTGTACACCTACAACCAGATTTCCATCATTTCAACTTCCCCAATAACTTACTCTATTTGTATCTACCTGAAAGCTAAGCATTCCTTTTTCTCTTATAGTGTCCTTTGGATGAAGAAATTATTAATCTGAGCAGATAAGGGATTTGTCGGGTACTCTGCTTTCACCTTCATAAGTCTTAGCATATATCCAAATTATCCAAAATTCTCTCCTCTGTTAATAATAACTTACATGTAGGACTGAATATGTGGCTTAGACATAGAGTGTTTGCTTAGCATGTGTGGGTCTCTTGGTTCATTCCCCAGCACTGCATGCATAAATACATAACATGAGGACAGCTTTTTACAGATCACATTTGATTTTATCATAGTCCTGTGAAAATAGACATTCCCCTTATATTATGGATTTTTTAAAGTTTAAGTTGTTTATCCAATGCCACACACATTGATAAGTGGCAGAAGCAACCTTTGAACTATAGCTTCACTATATTCCCTCTCAGGTTTTGCCTCTGGAAGTTTTGTGATTCACTTCAATAACAGATCATTCCTTTTCTGTCTGAGCAGGCATACCATAGTTATACTGTTATATTACTCCAGTGTTTTTCTTAATTTATTCAACCATTCTACCAGCCTTAGGCTCATAGGTATTTTCTTCACATACAGAGCAGTTTCTCATCCCATTGACATATTAGGTCAAGTAATTGGTGGGAAGCGAGCTACCCCATGCATTACAGGACATTGACCTTTGGTCTCTTCACTAGTTGCCAATCCCACACACTTCTCCATCAAGTTGTGCCAACCACATGTCTCCAGATATTGTCAAATATCCCCTAGGAAGGCAAATCGCCTCTAGTTGAGAGCTACTGCGTATAGTTATTTAATTTCCCTCTTATCTAGCTTTTCTTTTGCTACAAGTGCATCTTTCTGTTCCAGTTGTGAAGTCCATTGTAATGTGCCTCTGCCATAGCTTTAAAGATATATTTCCCTTTTAACATAAAAACCTCTCCTTTATTATTTATTTGTTGCCATCGTAAACAAATACCTAGTGGAACTGAATAATAGCATTCTTGACTGTCCCTACTCTATCTGTTCTCAACCTTAAAATGAAAAGAAGTAGGCACATTATTTTCAGGGTCATTTCATTCTGTAGCCATCCTTGATCAGAAATTTTAACCCTCTGCAAACATATTTTTTTTTATCCTGTCAGGAGTTTATCATTTTAATGTCTTAACAGAAAACAAATCTATTTGATGATGATTTCTTTCTAGCAAGATACTCATGGCCCTTAGCTCCATTCTATTACAAAGCCTCAACTCTCATTTGAAGCAGGAGAAAATCAGTAATAGTGCTTACTTTGTCCTTAAGTCTGTGGTTTTTGCTCCCAGTGATGGTGCACCTTTTAGCGCTTTCCATAATATAAACAGGCTGCTGTGGCATACAACCATCACTGGTTTGGTCTACAAAGGCATAGATTCTTTTCAGGTTTCATCTAGAAATTTGTTTGGTTCTTATATGAAACTATAGATAGAAGTTGTGATCATCATCTCTGAAAAAATATCAGCAGTCTGTCCTTTATATCCAGATAGCATGTGAGCCAATAAGATGGCACAATGTTCTATTTGGCTATAAAGGGGAAGAAAAGAAAGAAAAGAACTAATATAAGGATTTGTATAGGTACTGGCAAGCAGAATTGCTAAATCTGAGCAGGCTCTTCTTTCTGGGTAGGAAAATAGCTCTGCAAAACAATGTATCTTCCAATTGGCTAAAAAAGGAAAAGAAGGGCTGAAGATTTAGCTCAGTGATTCCGGCGCCTGCCTCGCAAGTGCAAGGTCCTGAGTTCGGTCCCGGTAACCACATACAATGCTGAGTGTGGTAGCTCACGCCTGTAATCCCAGTACTCTGGGAGGCAGAGACAGGAGGATTGCTGAGTTTGAGGCTTGCCTGGGCTACATAGTGAACTCAGGGCCAGCCTGAACTACAAAGTGAGACCCTTTCTCAAAAAAAGAAAAGAAAAGAAAAGGATGGTAGCTTGAAGAAATTGTTTTTGTTTTAGGTTAGGGAGATTCAAGCATGTGTATAGACTGAAAAGAAAAATTCATGAAAGGAAAATAAATTGGAGCTTTAAGAGAAATGGGGAAAGATCAAAGGATCCAGGTTCTCCCCAAAAATGAAGGGAACATAGACATGGGCAGAGGCGAATGACAGGGCCTTAAGAATAATGACAGCTAATGGGGAAAAAAATGGGAATTAAACTGTGTCATGTACTGGTACAAGTTCTCTATGGGAAGTGTGATCATGATGTGTATATATAATGTACCAATAAAATCAATTAAAAATAAGAATAATGGCAGCTGTTTCTTCTGAAATAAGGGAAAAAGAAAGGAATGAGTAACAACAAAGGAATAAGGTAAGGAGAGGTGAGGTAAGGAGAAGCACAATTAGGAAGCACTTGTTGATAACTTTAATCTCTAAAGTATCTGATTAAATCATCTACTAATAGAGTGAAGGTAGATATACAGTCCTGAAAATCATAAGTGTTTAAAATAGCTGACATGGTAAATTAGATTCATGTGATCAAATAAGACTGAGGAAGAAAAGACTGATGATGAACCAAGAGTTCAGCTAATGTCTGTAGCATGTCTGTAATAGATCTTGTCTATTTAGTTATATTATTTCTTTAGCATGGTAGCCATGTGCATGTGCGCACGCATGCACGTGCGCTCACATACACACACACACACACACACACACACACACACACACACACAGAGTTGGTTTAACCTATCTAGAATGGTAGGAAATCGTGAGTCTAGTGAGTACTTGGGAAAGCAAAACCAAAATGGTTGGACATGGGATTTGGATGAAATAGTTTGAGTCCTAGAAGAGGCTGATCTACTGAGGGTATAAGAAAATATCAGTAACTTAATGGTTGCAGTAAAGGTGAAGGACAAGACCCATGAAAGATGCTGTTAGGAAATTAGTGTTAGGGTCTTATAAATCTACTCATTTCAAATTGTAAGGGAGTCTACAGTATGGCTAAATAACTAAAAGGTAGAACAGGACTATTCTGTTTGTGCTGCTTTAACAAAGTACTTTCAGTTGGGTAATTTGTAAACAATAGAAATCTATTTCTAAAAATGCTAGAAACTGAGAAGTCCAAATGCCATCAACAGAACTGATAGCTGGTAAAGACATGTTTTCACTGTATCCTTAATAAAAAATGTGAAAGAGAAAGAAAAAGAAATGAACACTTTCCTCACCTGACAGAAGAAACCAAAGGGCATAAAGGCCTAGCTAGTTTCCTCTAGCCCTTTTAAAAGGCACTAACCCTGCCTATAAGTACAGAAACTTCCTGGCCTAATCACCTCTTAAAAGGATTACTATCTAATACTGTTGCACTAGAGATGAAATTTCAACGTGAATTTGGGAAAAGATGCATACATTCAACTATAGCACCATAATTTATCATGTAACATTGTTATTTATATATAGCATCTTATTTAATTCCCACTAAACCCAATAAAGTGGATAGATTTGCCTCATTTTATGAGGAACTTGCCCAGGATAATCTAGTCAGGATTAGAACCCAGGGCTGTCTGACATCAAAGCCCAAGCAATTAACCAGCGTACTATCTACCCTTTCCACAGTAACCATAATAATGGGAGGTTAGGTGCTTTAGAGGAACCTCAGAGATCATCAAGATGTTTGAAAAGCATGCCTCAGGATTAAAGTTGGAAAATAATCTTTATCCTCCTTGAAGGAATAAGGAAAAGTGTTCCAGTCTGGCATAAGAAAGAACATAGGATGTGACTGAAATCCTGACATGGAATCTCGGGCCTACTACTTACTAGCTGTTTTTAAGCAAGCCATTTAACTTCTCATCTACTTGCTTTATCTATAGAATGAAAATGATAGTAAAAATAGTGATAATAAGATTGTTCTTCCAAAATTGTTCTTCCAATTCCATAGCATTTAAGGATTATACCGATTGATATAAAAAATAACTGTACAAATGGTCATCTTAGTGATAATTTTCTCTGTGCGTTGTTTCTGTGCAAAGGGCAAGAAGTGATAATGGACTCCATTGTAAAAATCCAATACTTGGGCCTTTGTCCTTTGACATAAAGAGTCACTCTGAAAAAAATAGGATTAAGAAGTTTCCCTAAATGGATACACTTTAAGGGCGTAATCTTAAGTGAAGTAAATAGGACATGTATGTAAATACTGTATTGTCTCTCTGGTGTGAGAAACTGAAAATGTAAATGAGGACCATCATGTGTCATAGAAAATGTAAAGTAGGAAGAAAAATTCCAAAAAGGAAGTAAAAGGGGGGGGGGCAGAAAGGAAAGCAGGAAGGAAAAATGAGAAAAGAAGGTAAAAATTGGAACAAAGTCTTTGCACATTGAGAGGGGTAGAAAAATGGGAAGGGGAGTGGGGAAAACCAAGAACCAAGATATGTCATGTACAGTACAAATTCCCAATGATGAATGTGATCATAATGTATAACTAAAATGCACCAATAAACTTTGATAAGACGTTTCCTTAGGATTAATAGCAGTTATGTCTATGGGATCCTTCTTTACTTTTTCAGAAACAGGTATATATTAGCTGCTTTATCAAATAATTTACAAATCATTTTTTATTCTGTTACTAGGCATTAATATTAACCGAGGCCTCCTATGCTTGGGAAATGTAATCAGTGCTCTTGGAGATGACAAAAAGGGTGGCTTTGTGCCCTACAGAGATTCAAAATTGACTCGACTACTTCAAGGTAAGCCCAAAGTGCTTTGAAAAATAAGAGAGGATTATATTTAGAATGCTAATGCTAAGAAAGCAAAGGTGAAACTGGCAAAAGAAAAACAACAACCAAAAACCTATTTGGGGTATCATATACCCAAGTGTCTAACTGAGAGGGGGTGGTTAGAGAAAGAGCTGTTGGTAATAAGATTTCTAAGATAATGAAAAAATATCTTCATATGCTTTGAGAGCTAAGAAATATATGGATGTACTTAGTGTTTTGCATCTGAAAATGAATGTCATTACTGTCTAATTACTAGTATTGCTAAACAGAAATCTCTAAAGAATTAAAAATCTACCAAGAGGGGGCATCCTAAGAATGTTTAATCTCAATAATGGCTTTATTTAACTTACCTAGGCCATCTCTCAATTGTTTTAACTTAATTGCTGAAATAATAGCTTCTCTTCACAATAGGGACATATGCAATAGGATTCTAAAAGTTATATCATTTTACACCTCAGAAACTAAAATCAAAATGACTTAAAGATCAACATCTTAAAACACAAACAATTTGCTAGAAAATAAAATAGGCATAAGCAAGACAAGGACTTTCCAACCAGAACCCCAGTTGCAAAAAATTAATAGCAAGAAGCAACAAATGGGATTATATCAGATTAAAAGTCTTCTGCACAGAAAAGGAAACAACAAACAGAGTGAAGAGATAACTTACAGAATGGGAAAACATCTTTGCCAGTTACCAGTCAGACAGAGGACTGTCTAGAATATATAAAGAACTCAAAAAAAATCAGATCACTGAATTGGAACAAAGTCTTTGCACATTGAGAGGGGTAGAAAAATGGGAAGGGGAGTGGGGAAAACCAAGAACCAAGATATGTCATGTACAGTACAAATTCCCAATGATGAATGTGATCATAATGTATAACTAAAATGCACCAATAAACTTTGATAAGACTGAAAATAAAAGACCCAATCAAAAAATAGGCAACTGAAATGAATAGACACTTCTCAGAAAGTACAAATAGCTAATAAACACATAAAGAAATGTTCGCCATCACTGGCTATTAGAGAAATGAAAATTAAAATAATACTGTGATTTCATCTCATTCCAGAGAGAATGGCTACCATAAAGAAATCAAATAATAACAAATCCTAATAACGCTGTGTGGAAAAGGAACCCTTCTATACTATTGATGGCAATATTAGTAAAACCATTATGGAAATCAGTATAGAGATTCCTCAAAAAACTTGAAAATTACAATTCTATTCAGTTCCACATTATTCTCTTAGGTATCTTCCTGGAAGAGTTAAAGACCTCATATGACAGTGATACATGTATACCCATGTTTATAGCAGCGCAGTTCATAGTAGCTAAATCTTGCAGCGCCTGTTATATCCAGATGAGTGGATAAAGAACATGTGGTATTTATACACAGTAGAGTATGCCTCTGCCGTAAAGAAAGATATTTCTTAGCTCTCAAAGCACATGAAGATATTTTTCATTATCTTAGAAATCTTATTACCAACAGCTCTTTCTCTTACCCCCCAACAGTTAGACAGTAGGGTATATATATGATAGCCCATTTGTAGGAAAACAGATGTACCTGAGGCCATAATGTTAAGTAAAATAAATCACACAGGAGCTTAAATATTGCATAATTCTCTTATGTTAGAAACCTAAAGTATAAATTAAAAGGAAAATAAAAGATAGATCATAGGAAATAGGGAGGTAGTTCTTTTTCAGAAGGGAAGCAGACTGAGAGATGGAAGGAATGGGGAGGGTAAAGGGGTGGAAAGAACAATGAATTAAGATTTGCTGCCGGGGCCGGAGGGTTAGCTCAGTGGTTCCGGCGCCTGCCTTGCAAATGCAAGGTCCTGAGTTCGATCCCTGGAAACCATATACAATGCTGGACGTGGAGACTCACACACACCAGCAATCAATACCACATACCACAGTGCTGGGCATGGTGGCTCACGCCTGTAATCCCAGCACTCAGGAGGCAGAGGCAGGAGGATTGCTGAGCTCGAGGCTTGCCTGGGCTACATAGTGAGCTCAGGGCCAGCCTGAACTACAAAGCGAGACCCTGTCTCCATAAAGGTTAAAAAAAAAAAAAAAAAAAGATTTGCTGCCGGGTGTGGTGGCTCGCGCCTGTCATCCCAGCACTCGGGAGGCAGAGACAGGAGGATTGTTGAGTTCGAGGCTTGCCTGGGCTATATAGTAAGCTCAGGGCCAGCCTGAACAAAGCGAGACTCTGTCTCAAAAAAAAAAAAGATTTGCTATGTACATTTATTAACTCCCCATGAGGGATGTAATCATTTGTACTGCAAACATGTAATTATAAAAATAAAAATTGGAGGGCCGGAGATTTAGCTCAGTGGTTCCAGTGCCTACCTCGCAAGCACAAGGTCCTGAGTTCAATCCCCGGTAACCACATACAATGCTGGGCGTGGTGACTCACGCCCATCAGCAATCAACAACACGACCACAGTGCTGGGCGTGGTGGCTCAAGCCTGTAATCCCAGAATTCAGGAGGCAGAGACAGGATTGCTGAGTTTGAGGTTTGCCTGGGCTACATAGTGAGCTCAGGGCCAGCCTGAATTGCAAAGCCGAGACCCTGTCTCCAAAAAATAAATAAATAAATAAATAAAAATTTAAAAATAAGAATTGGAAAAAAAAGAAATCTTAATGTAATAGAAAATTTGAAGTATCTAAGAATTTTTTTATGTCTCGAGTTCGAAGTCACCAACCCAAATGAACAGCTTGTGTTTGTATCCTACTTGATTTCACTTTATCCATTGTTTTTTGTTGTTGATTTTCAGATTCTTTAGGAGGTAACAGTCATACTCTTATGATAGCCTGTGTGAGTCCTGCTGATTCCAACCTAGAGGAAACATTAAATACTCTCCGCTATGCTGACAGAGCAAGAAAAATCAAGAACAAACCTGTTATTAATTTTGATCCCCAGACAGCTGAACTTAATCATCTTAAGCAACAGGTATAAAGAACTTAGATGTTTATTGGGAAAACAAGTGTGTGAGGGGAATAATAGAGTTTCTGTTTCTCAGCTTCTCCTCTATTGGAAATTTAGAGATGTTCGTTAAGCATTGTTAGACTGTCTCTTAAAGTAAATCTTATGAATGTGTTTACTGCCCTTTGAGACTGGGAGTGGCATTAGGAGTTCCACTGATAAAAAGTAGGTAGTGATAGATAAAGCAAGAGAGGTAAGCAGAGGCCAGATCCTGAGGTTTCTTATCTGACCCAGGAACAAATGAGGCTCTTACAAATAACGCAAGTGCAAAAATGACAGCAGCAATAGAGATAAAGAGTAGAGGACAAATTGGGACAAAAAAGCAAGAAGAAAATAGAATGGGTATGATTTATTTGATTAACAGATTTGAAGTGAGAAAAGAAGGTGAATGGAAAGAGACTAGGTTGGTTCCCAGGTTTCTGACTTGGACAAATTTATAAATGGTAGTGCTAATTGTCAGGAAGTACAGGAGGAAAAGCAGCATCAGGTAGGAAAATGGAGTAAGTTCAGTTTGGGCATGTTAGTAGAAATGTTGAAACACAGCCAGCTGTATGGGTGTGATATAGAGAGATGTAAGCTAAAGACATAGGTTTAAGAGTTATCAGCATTTTGATGGTATCTGAAGTTGAGGAGCTCAGAGTGCCTGTCACCTTAAAAGCACTCATTAAATATTTGCAGAATGAGCAAATAAAGAAGAGAAGATCAAAATCAGAGCTCTGCAGAACACCAGCACTTAAGGAAAGGGGAAAAGAAAGAACACAAGAAAGATTTAAAAGAAGTAGAGAGGAAGTCAGTGGTGTACTGGCTGAGGGTAGAGCATTTCAAGGAGGGTCACTGAAAGTACATGTACAAAGAAGAGTAAGGTAACGATCACAAAATGTCCTTTGGGGCCAGAGATTTAGCTCAGTGGTGCTGGCGCCTGCTTCGCAAGCTCAAGGTCCTGAGTTTGATCCTGGTAACCACATACAAAGCTGGGCGTGGTGACTCACGCCCACCAGCCATCAATACCACATACCACAGTGCACGACGTGGTGGCTCACACCTGTAATCCCAGCACTCAGGAGGCAGAGGCAGGAGGATTTCTGAGTTCCAGGCTTGCCTGGGCTCCATAGTGAGCTCACGGCCAGTCTGAACTACAAAGCGAGACCCTGTCTCAGAAAAAAAAAATAAAATGTCCTTTGACTTATCAACAAGAAGGCCATTGGTGATCGTGGCAGGAAGATCAGGGAAGTGAACAAAGCATGCTTTTGAAAAAAAAACTGTATAGAATGGTGGATATAGAAGTGCAGAAAACCAGTAGTCTCTTCTTTCAAGAAGGCAAGGTAAGAAAAGGCAGTAACCAGAGTTAAGGGATGTGTGTCTGTTTTTAAAGTGTGAATAAATAAAAGGACTACTTGGAAGACACTGAAACAGAACATGGACTCAGTCAAAATCATCTAAATGTGAGTGCTGTAGTCAGAATAGGGTGGACGCTGTAGACAGAAATGGAAGACCTTGCTAGCATGGACTATAAACTTGTGGTGATATTAATATGATTAGCTTTGTACCAACTCAGTTGCTCTGGTAGAAGAGCTGAGAAGGTAGGTATTGGATGGATGTGGGCTTAAAGGGGTATCATGGTTTCTTGCCTTCCAGAGCCTGATGCTCTACCTACAGAAAATTAAGTATTCCCAAGTGTCTGATACACACTCCCCCTCTGGCTTTCCTCCTCAGCAATGGCTAATATTCAGTTAATAGCTACAATCAAGTTAATCCTTTTCCTTTATTTCCTTCTTCCAGTGAGTTTTATAGAGAATATAAGCAATTTACCTTTCAGTGGTATCATCTGAATTACAAAATGCCACATTCAGTTCTGTCTCGTTATGTTTATTCCTGTTGCCAAATTGCCTTTCTTCCTATTCACTTATTGTTCATTCACTCCAACAGTAGCTATGTATTGAACAATATTACATACAAGATACGATGCCAGGGTACATTACTGAGTAATGCAGCATTTGCTGCCTTCATGGAACTTATTGATTAGCATGAGATATAAACACTGAACATATGATTAATAATATTATATAATTATAAATTAAGAGAGTGGTGTGAGAGTCTGGAACAGCATTTTCTGTTATATATTCAGTCTGGGAAGACATCTCTGAAACAGCAACACTTGACTTAAGATCTGAGGAATTAAGAAAAGGTAACTGCAGAAAAGAAGGAAGAAAATTCTAAAGAGAAGAAACAGTATAAGTAGCAGAATATTGTGGAATATTGACACTATAAGTAAAGGGCCCAGGTTCAAATCCTGTCTCTAGCTTACTAGCCATGTACTTTGGGCATGTTCTCTTTACGTTGGTTTCCCTATCACACAATTTGATAGGGATTTGTGAAGGTTAAACGAGCTAGTACATACTAAGCACTTGCGTAGCTATCATGTAGAGAGTGAAGAAAGAGTACTCTGGTATGAGAGTAGAGGGAAACCAGAAGCCTGGTCAAGCATTCACGGACCATAAGAAAAATGATCTTAAACGAGGCACTAATACTGAGAATTTACATTTTTAAAAGGTAGGAATGAATTATAGTGGCAGTAGAGTGCTTTGTGGAGACCATTTGAGAAGATAATGCTAGCCTGCACTTAGGATGGCACCAGTGGTGATAGGAAGAAGTAATCAGTAAATTAGATAAAGGAATGAGAGGGCCGGAGATTTAGCTCAGTGGTTCTGGTGCCTGCTTAACAAGCTCAAGGTCCCTGGTTCATCCTGGTAACTACATACAACTATACTGGGTGTGGTACCACACACCACAAATGCCAGGTTTGGTGGTTCAAGCCTATAATCCCAGAGGCATAGGCAGGAGGATTGCTGAGTTAGAGGCTTGCCTGAACTACATAGTCAGTTCAGGGCCAGACTGAACTACAAAGTGAGACCCTGTCTCAAAAAAAAAAAAAAAAAAAGGGAAAGAAAAGAAAGGAGAGTAGGATACCCAGACTTTGCTTGTGGAACTGAATATTCATTGAGCTGGGGCTTACTGGAAAAGGACCAGCTTTGAAAATAACAGACAACTAAATGGAAATATCAGGTAGATAATTGAATCTAAAGTTTTACCGTTTAGAAAGATTAGGTTGAGATAAATTCAAGAGTTACCAGCTTGTATATGAGAATTGAAATAGTAGGCAGAGAGGAAGCTTTATGAAGAAAATATAAGGGAGAAGAAAACAGTGAGAAGACCAACACTAAGCTTAGAGGGACTTGACCATTTAAAGAATAAGGGAAACAAACATGAACTCAAAGAGAGACAGAGATACTGAGCTAAAAGAGGGGAAGGAGGGCCGGGATTTAGCTCAGTGGTTACAGGATCTGCCTTTTGAGCTCAAGGTCAGGAGTTGATCCAGTAGCCCTGTACCACAATGCTGGGTGTGACTCACACCCACCAATAGTCAGCACCACACACCACAATGCAGCACTCAGGAAGCAGAGGCAGGAGGGTTGCTGTGAGTTTGAGGCTTGCCTGGGCTACGTAATGAGCTCTGGGCCAGCCTGAACTACAAAGCGAGACTCTGTCACCAAAAAAAAAAAAAAAAAAAAAAAAGTAGAAGGTAAACCAGGAAAGTATGGTGCCTGATAAACCAAATGTTACCAATCAAATCAAATAAAGATTGAAAGTGCTCGCTGGCTTTAGTGACATGAAGATCATTGGTGACTTTAGCAAGTTAGTTTAATAGCATAATGTGCGTAAAAGTCAGATTGAAATAGGGTCAGGCAGTAGAGTTGAGCAAAAAGAAGTAGAGGCAATTAGTATGGGCTTTTCACTCAAACTTTGACTGGAAATGAAAGAGAAATGAGGAAGTAGAGAAGAAAGTATGGTTGGGAAGGATGCTTTTGTCTTAAAATAGAAAACATTTGAACATATTGTAATCTTAGGAAGGATACTACAGAAAGTGAAAAGTTGAAAATATAAAAGACAGAAGGCATAACAAGTGGAGTAAGATTCATAAAGAGGCAAGGTGAGGGCTGGAGATTCAGCTCAGTGTATCCGGCCCCTGCCTCGCAAGCACAAGGCCCTGAGTTCGATCCCAGTAAGCACATACAAAGCTGGGCGTGGTGGCTCACACTTGTAATCCCAGCACTCAGAAGGCAGAGGCAGGAGAATTGCTGAATTCTAGGCTTGCCTGGGCTACAGTGAGCTGAGGGCAAGCCTGAACTACAAAGCGAGACCCTGTCTCAAAAAAAAAAAAAAAAAAAAAGACAAGATGAGTGGAGCTTCAATGTACAAGTGAGGATAACCAGTCTTAGAAAGCCGAATGGCTTCTCCTTTGTCATAGGCGAGATTTGGAATGATGCTTGCAACTTTTTCTGGTTAAAGATCCATAGCCACAAGCCTACCTTACCTGTGTTGAGATTCACTGATTTGCTTCTTCTCAGAACCCCAAAGCAGTTCATTATACCTGACATTTTATATCAGTACCATGTGCTAAGCAATTGTGCAACTGGAGCTCCTACCTGACATTTTAAGATTGTCTCATATTCTACTATTTCAACCTTTAGGCTTATTCAATGAGATGTAACCGGAAGAGTAGGACCACGTTTTTGTTTTTTTTGTTTTTTGGGTTTTTTTTTTTTTTTTTTTGGTATGCTCCTACATTCCCTATCCCAATGCTGTTTGATTTTTTAAAAAATATGCATTCAGTAAAAACTATAATTGCTTAAATAAAAGGGACAGCTTGCTTATTATGGTGGCACACAACTATAATCCTAGCACTCTAGGAGCTTGAGGCAAGAGGAGTCACAAATTTTGGCCCAGGTTAGTGGAGAATTTAGTGACTAGGTAAGGTTCTGTCTCATACTAAAAAGTTATAAAAGGGCCAAGTCTGTAGCTCATGCAAAGGCTTTGGGTTCACCCCAGTACCACAGAGAAATAAAAAAGGGACAACCCATCTTCTAAGTAATAGTTATTCAGGCAAAATGCAGATTGTCCTTTTATCACTGAATCATCAACCATGATATCTTCTGTAGTTCCTGCCTAAGATCTACCACTGATTTCATAGGCACTGCATAAAAGTATCCTACTGCTAATTGTAGTAATTTCACTGCCAAGGGATAAGTAGCTTTTGATTGGCGACAAACTGATTATTTTTCTTTGCTTTTCCCAGGTACAACAGCTACAGGTCTTGTTGCTCCAAGCCCATGGAGGTACCCTGCCTAGATCTATAAAGTAAGAGTCGTAGATTAATTTTTAACATATTCTAGCAGTGGCTATTTCTCCTGGCAGTTGTTTTCCTTAAATATCCTAAGGTTTCTGATAGCAGTTAGTGTCAAGGAAGAGATCTTAGCAACCTTGCTGACTACTTAGGACTCAGCTAGTTATCTCTGAAGCATTTTAGGTATAATAGAAAGAGACGCAGAAATTTATTTAGTAGAATGCTACAACATGGAAGAGAGATACTGGCTCTTCACCTTTATTTATATGACTACTTAGTTGTATCTGCATAAGTGCCTATGTATTTATTTGATTCTGTGAGTTAATATCCAATACTGTTATCTGTTTTATTCTCCAAATTGTCTCTTCTTTATTCAGAAATCTCCTTCAGATTAACTTGTGTGTGTGTGTAACAAGATATTTAAGCATTTTGACAAGATATTCCAAAATGTGTTTCCTTTGCCCAGGTCTGGAATTAACTATATCTCGAAGGAGCCCTGGTTTCGTTTATTGAACAGTGGTGCTTAGAAACCAAGATCTGGGAACTTGCATTAGTTGCCTTCATTGTTACAAGGGTGTCACTGCTTCTAGGCCCTTTTATTGTGTAGAGCTGAGAAATATCTGCAAATGTAATAACCCACACATACACTCATCTATGTTTTTGTAGCCATATCTGTTATTAGAAACCATGATTTTATACTTTTAACTCTGATCCTATTCTGACACTGCAGGGTTTCCTTTTGGTCTTCTCTCCTTTTTATAATTTCTTTCTGTAATTGTAAGAAGCCTCACTCGTCTGCAATCTGCATTTACATGTTCAATTCTAGTATATATATCTAAAGAAATTTCAGAATTGCTAACTTATGTGAGAAACACTTCTATGAACTATATTAACATTTATGTACAGTTTTTTTTTCTTTTGGCTCTTTTTGAGTATCTAGGCAGGATATAGTTTTCCTTAGTTACTGTTTATAGTCCATTTTGGGTCACCCTCATATCATTATTAGTTTTAATTGCTTGATTATCTTTAGTGTTGTGAAATATTAAAATGGATCTAAGAGTCTTGTTATGTAAAAAATTTACTCAGAGCAGAGAAATGCAAATAAAATATTCCAGTGGGATACCCTTTCACATCCACTAGGAAGACTACTGTTAAATAACAAACTAAATAAGTAAACTATATAAATATATACAGTAACAGAAAATAACAAATACTGGAAAGGATATGAGGATATGAAGAAATAGACCTTATGTATTGTTCTGGGACTATAAAATAATATCACTGTGGTGGGAAATGGTATGGAGATTCCAAAATAAATTAAAGATAGTCCTATATGATCCAGCAGTACCACTTCTAGGCATTTTTCCAAAAGAATTAAAAACAGGATCTTAAAGAGATTTTGACAACCGTATTTATAATATCTAATCAGTAGAAATGATCCAAATGTCCATCAATAGAAATTGATAAGCAAAAGGTATATGGTGAAATCAGCAAGACTATAAATAGATCTCAGACTTCATTTTCCCCACAGAGCAAAGGTTAACTAACAATTATCTACAATTAAAACTATCTTGTTGAAAATGCCGAAACATGGAACTAAGTCTAATCACTTGGCATGTTCTATGGAACTGAATCAAAGTCTACACTGAAAGGATGGGAGAAATCACCTCACTTTGATAATATTGCCTCTCCCCCTCTTCCCAGCCAGCACAGCAGGATTCTCTAAAGCCCATGGTTTCTGTAGTGGGAAGAGAACCAGGAAGGTGAAAATCCAGCTTTCCTAGCATTCTGAGCTGTTTCCTAGGAAGCTAACTCCATTCTGATCTTAAAGGAAACAGAATAGAGGAGAAACTATAAAGCTAGGCCACCTGGAATCAGGCAAAAACAAAGTTAGGAGGCAGGCCCACAAAGACCAGCATAGAGTTTAGTAAAAGCTCAGTGTTCCTGCCAGCAATAGTGTTCCATCAGAGGACCAACCAAAGGCACAGCTCACCGGTAAATCCAGGTGGATCACTCGAGAAGTAGAAAGTGCTGCTACCTGGCTTGAATCCCTAGATGGCCAGCCTCCAGGCCTAAATTCAGACCCTGCCCCAGGGCCCAACCCCAAGGTTAAGAAGTCCCCAGAAACTAACTTCCACAAACAAGCTTTTGCTATGCCACCATGGAAACTTAATCACTGTTCCTAGCAGCCTCAAAGTTCACCCTCAGACCCCCCCCCAGGAAAGCAAGACAACTGTACAGCCCATTTAGACAAGAAGCAGACCAGTCTGCCTCACCTGGAAGTTTCATCAGCACTCCGCTCAACCTCAAAGTCCATTCTGAGATCGAACCCAGGGAGAAAAGCAAATCTTAACTGTACATTTCTGGTGAACAGTTGCTTTATTCATCCATATCCATTTAAGCCCAGGGCTCCTCCTGCCCAAATGCTAAATTCAAATAGCAGTACTTTCTGGTCAGGGGATATATCCTGTAGTTCAGAGAGATCAGAAGCAATAGAATTAGGCATTCGGCAGCTTAGTCTAAAAGCAGAGCTCAGCTAGTCTTGCTAGATAACAGAGCCTACCTGGCCGGCCCACAAATTCAGAGTAAAGGCAGCTGTCAGCCACATAGAGAAATGGAAAATAACTTAGGCTTGTCCAGGGTCATTACCAGGTAGCCCATCTAGAATAACAGGCTAGACTAACTAGTGAAGGTCTGACCTTGCCATAGAATGCCCGTAAACCCAGAAAAGGTGGCTTTCATCCTAAGTGCACCAATAGCAATGTATTTCGGAAAGATGAAAGGATTACAGAGACTCCAGAAATTGTGATACTTACATATCTCCTGCAATGGATGCTAAAGAAAATGAGATCTATAAAAAAGAGTTCTGAGTAACCTTTAAAAAGGTCAGTGAACTTCAAAAATACACAGATAAAAAATTAAATGAGATTTTCAGACAATGCATGGACAATATGAGAAGTTTGACCAAAAAAAAAAAAAATGGAAGCAAACATAAAGCAAAATAGGAATAGACAGTGACTAAACTGACAGACGGATTAGACATTTCAGCAACTGGCTTAACAAGGCATTCAAAACCAGAACATTTGAAGTTACCCCATCCTGGGCTGGGTATTGTAGCTCAGTGTAGAAAGCTTGCCTCGCATGCATGAGGCCCTGGGTTCAATCTCCCTAGTACTTCAAAACAAAAAAAGGAAAGCCTACTAGAATTATGGGATGCCATCAGTATATCATATATATACATACATTTTCAAGAGGAGGAAAAGAAAGAGAAAAATCATGTTTTTAAAAATAATGGAAGCTACAGTGGTTCCGGTGCCTGCCTCGCAAGCTCAAGGTCCTGAGTTTGATCCCAGTAACCACATACAATGCTGGGCGTGGAGACTTACCCTCCCCCCAGCAATCAATACCATATACCACAGTGCCGGGCGTGGTGGCTCACGCCTGTCATCCCAGCACTCGGGAAACAGAGACAGGAGGATTGCTGAGTTTGAGGCTTGCCTGGGTTACATAGTGAGCTCAGTGCCAGCCTAAACTACAAAGCGAGACCCTGTCTCCAAAAAAAAAAAATGGAAGCTGGGTGTGGTGATACATGCCAGTAATCACAGCCCTCTGGGAAGCTGAGGCAGGAGAATCAATTTCAAGTCCAGTCTAATAAATTTAGTGATTTAATGCTTTATCTTGAAATTTAAAAAGGCTGGGAATAATAGCTCAGTTGGAAGGGTCTAGGTTCAATCTTTGGTACCACTAAGTAAGTAAATAAACAAATGTATGCATAGATAAAGCAAGGCATGGTAGCACACACTTGTAATCCCAGCTACTAAAGAGGGTAAACTGAGGAGAATCACACATTCTAGGCCAACCACAGAAACATGGTGAGACTCTTTCTGAAAATATAATTTTAAAAAAATCTTCCAGGTATACGAAGACCAGAAATCAACAATTAGATTCAGCTCGAAGGGGGATTCACCAAGGTATATCAAGCTATTAAAAATCACAAATTAGGGTCCGGGGATTTAGCTTAATAGTTCCAGCATCTGCCTTGCAAACTCAAGGTCCTGAGTTCAGTCCCCAGTAACCACATACCACAATGCTGGGCATGGTGACTCACGCCCACCAGCAATCAGTATCACGTACCACAGTGTCAGGTATGGTGGCTCATATCTGTAATCCCAGCACTCAGGAGGCAGAGGCAGAAGGATTGCTGAGTTTGAGACTTGCCTGGGCTACATAGTAAGCTCAGGGCCAGCCTGAACTACAAAGAGAGACCCTGTTAAAAAAAAAAAAAGTCAGATACTGTGCTTTATGCACCAAAACAATATTCAGTCATGATTATAATCTGATAACAATTCAAAAGAGCACCTAACAGTAAAGGTGTCCATTTTATCATCCTCCTGAGGAATTCACTAAATATGACATTAAGACTATGGATAATTTACCTTCTGGTGTAATGTACCAAAAACCGAGAATATCATTAGGATCAAACAAACAAACAAAAAAAAAACCTAGAAGTGTTACCGTGTGGTGGTTCTGACAGATTCTAGGCTCTTGTGCATGGCAAACAATAAATTGCAAGTGTACACCCAATGGTAGAAGAAAGCCAGCTACATTTATTGAAGATAATGGGAAGATGTGTTCAGGGAAGATCCATTCCAACAGAAAAAAAAAAGGATACCAGGGAGCCAGAGATTTAGCTCAGTGTTTCCTGCACCTACCTAGCAAGTGTAAGGTCCTGAGTTCGATCCCCAATAACCACGTACAACATTGCCGGGCATGGTGATTCACAACCAACAGCAATCAGTTCCACATACCACAGTGCCAGAGATGGTGGCTCATGCCTGTTATCCCAGCACTCGGGAGGCAGAGGCAGGAGGATTGCTGAGTTCGAGGCTTGCCTGGGCTACATAGTGAGCTCAGGGCCAACCTGAATTACAAAGCAAGACTCTGCCTCAAAAAAAAAGTGGTGGCAGGAAAAGAAAAGTGGTTTTAGGGGCAACAGGGGGGAAAAAAAACATAGCCAAAAGCTCAAATAAATCAGGCTTTCAGATACAAAGATGTGCACCTTTGCCCCAGGTGTCTCTCACTGGGTCTCTAGGTAAGACTGACAAGAATGATCAACAAGGTACTACTGAGTCATCTTCAGGGACTTCTAGTGCACAGGATTTTCCCACAGTTCCTTCTGATTAAATTGTATACATGAGATTCAGTCTATATTTAAGAACTACTAATGAATTTCTGGTCTGGAAAGGCTATTCAAGGTCAGGTCTGGAAATCTAAGGAGCAGGTGCTCTGGCCTGGGGCTTCAGGATTTCTTTGTTATTTTATTTTCTGCTTCTCTCAGAACAATGGATGGATTGGCTCTGGAGTGCTTCCCCAGCTAGTGGGTGGAAGGAAGTGGTTTTCTATCTGTGTTGTACTACTAGAAGCAAGTGCAGAATCAGATAACAAAAGAACTGGATTTCTTATTGTACAAGAAGAAAACCAGACTTGTAACTCACTAGTTACAACAATCTCTGCTGGACTTATTTCAGGCTAGTAGAAAGAAAAGAATTTTTGGTTTCATAAGCTACACCAAAAACAGCAGTATATGTAATATGTTTTGGGGTTTTTTTTGGGGGGGTTGTTTGTTGTTTGTTTTGAGACAGAGTCTCTATTTTTAGTTCAGACTAGCCCTGAATTTGATGCAGGGGAGCAAGGCTTAGCTCCCAACCTGAAACACAAGTTCGTGTTCTCTAAAAATTGAAGAATGAATTTTAGGAATGACAGAGGTTTCAGTAGGAAAACTTTATTGAGAAAGAAAGCTTCTGCCTAAGAGAGGCAGAAGGGGGAACCCGGAAAGGTGGGTAACCCACCTGCCTCACTTTTTAGAGGGCTTTTATGGAGCAAAGCAATAAGGTGACGCGGGCTCAAAGTAGGGTTTTCCGATAAGATTCAAAAGAGATAGGCAAACTATAGATAACCAGTGGGATGACAACAAGTACAGTTGCTTAACCTTTACTGATCAAATGGGATCCAATGAGGAGTCAAGTCATGCAGGGTTTTTCTTGTCTGGAGACTCCTCTAGATGGTTTAGAGTCCTGGCCCTCTACCCCTGGGGAACTTGGATTCACTGCATTCCATGGAGGGGGTGGATCTGGATCTTGACCCTCCATCCTGAGGGAATGAGGCCTGTGGGTCACTGCTATCTGGGAGTATAGTTTTTCGTTGATGGTGTTGACCTTTGGAAGGGTTGTCTTCCTTGCAAACCTTTCAAGGGCCAGACCTATCTGTCTGCCTACCATATGTCTAGCTAGCCTTTCTACCTATAATAAATTCACTATGTAGCCCAGGCTAGCCTCAAACTTACAGAGATTCTCCTGCCTCTGCCTCCCAAGTGCTGGGATTACAGGCCTATGCCACCATGCCATGCTGTAATGTTTTAGATATTTGGGTAAAAGACAAGTATTTATTCAAATAATATGTTACCAGCATTTTTCTCTTCCCCTTCAATTTGTACATTTACTGGCTGTCATAAAGAATCCACGTCTCAAAAATATGGTTTTGAAAAGAAAGTTTATTTTAGACAGGGACTAAAATCAGGAGATTCTAGCAGCTAGCTGGGAAAAGCTGAATTTATCACACTCTTGTGTAGATGGGCTGACACTGAGAGAGAGATAGCAGCAGCTGGCTGGGAGAGATTTCATCTGTGAGTGGATGGGCTAATACCGGAAAAGAGAGATATTAGCAGCTAACTGGGGAAGGGTTTCGGCTTCTATAGGTATTGAAGGGGCTAAGGAATCTAGGTGAACTGTTTTTGACCTAAATGCCCAGGGACTGTCTGCTCAGCTGTGTAGACAATTGCTAGACTTCTTGGCGCCAGGGGGGTTGTATACTTCCTTTTGAGTCCTTTTGCCCTATTTACTGAGAAGTTGCTGCTGTTTGCTAAAAGCAGTCTGTTTGCTTTGTCCCATTTGTTTGTGAAGAATTCACTTAAGTCAGACCTTACACTGGCTTTTAATCTTTAAAAATGCACATTTCAGAAGTGATGAGATATTCTTACAGTTCTGATATATATATATATATACACACACACACACACACACACAGTAATTCTTAGGACTTTTGTTGACTTTATAGAGCCATATTTAAATAGTAACAGTGATATTTACATTTGTACAATATTGAACATCTCTTATAGAGGACTATATAATAATCTGACTCATTTACAAACGTAAAAGGATGAATAAATAATGAAATACCTTTGGACCAATAGACCTAACTGACAAAGAATATTCCATCCAACCACAAAAAGCATTCTTCTCCAGTGCAGACAGAACATTGTCCAGTATATGTTAGGCTCCAAAACAATTTGTATCATATTTAAGAAAACTGAAATGTGACATGTTTTTAGCCACAATGGTATGAAACTGGAAGTTAATAATCAGTTTTAGAAATTCATAAATACATGAAAATTATATAATGACCCTGAAAATGAATGGATCAATAAAGAATTTAAGAGCAATTTAAAAGTATCTTGACAAAATGAAAATACAAAAACTTGTGCGATACAACAAAGCATGTAAGAGTAAAGTTTTTTACTAACAAATACCTAGATCAAAAAGGAAGAAAGATCACAAGTAAACGTGTTTCAAGGATGAAAAGACAATGTCATTCCCAATGTTAGCAGCAGGACAGAAAGACCTTCAGTAGATGCCTGAAAGGGGGTCATAACAAATTTCATATATACTCTTTTCCCTGTACATACCTACCTACAATAAAATTTAACATATATTAAACCACAAGAGATTAAAATATTACTAGTAAAATGTAACAATTATACCAACATGTTATGCAATAATAGTTTTTGCTTTGGGGCCATTACCAGATAAAGTGTGGGTTACCTTAACACATGGAGTTTGGTAGCAGGACAGTCAGTCTGATAACCCAGATAGATACTAACTGACTAATAAGCAGGTGGTGCACATGGGATGGGTTTGATAGATGGTTTGATTCACATCCCAGGTAAGACAAAACAGGAGAGCACAAGATTTAATTATGCTACTCAGAGTGACACACAAGTGAAAACTTACAAATTTTTTAATTCTAGAATTGTCCATTTAATATTTTTAAATAGTAGGTAACTGATACTGCAGAAAATGAAACCATGGATAAAGGCAACTACTATACCCTTATAATATATGTGTACCAAACATTAATTCAACATCTGTATATGCAAATTTTGGTTATTCTTAATATTTTACAGTTACAAACATGATCCAAGGAATGACCTTTTGTACTTATGTAGAGTCCACTGAAAAACGTATACACACTTCAGGAAAAGAAAAACTTGTATAAATATTTTGATACTGAATTTATTGAGACATCATGAGATTAATACACATTACCTTTGGCCTCTACAATTACAAGAGGTGCTCAAAGCGATGGTCACCAGCTTCCACACCTTTATTATTATAGCGAACTTCTGCATGGGTAACCTTGGCCACTGAGATTGCTGCACATGCGTTTTCAATTCCTTCTCTAAGGGCCGGCCATGTAGTGGGTTTTCTATGATATATGACAGCCTCTAGGGTCCTCCTTATGAGGGTAACATCATTTGTTGAAAAAAACCATACTATTTTTCTCTTTCAGAAGTGTTATACATTTTTTTGGCAGACTGCACTTTTTTATTATTAGAAGTTTATCTTCATATGGGGTTGGGGGTGATGCTGAATGCCTGTAATCCCAGCTACTTAAGAGGTGTGAAGGCAGAAGGAGGGCCCAGCCTGAGCAACGTAGTGAGACCCTGTCTCAAAATAAAAAGGGACTGAGGATGTACCTCCTGCATTTGATCTTCAGTAGAGGGGGAAAATTTATCTTCTGGGTAGATTTCTAGAAGCAGGATTGCTGGGGTGCAAGGTAGGTAAGTGCATGGGCAGTTTTATTAGGTATTCTCTTCCAGAAGGGCTGTACCAGTTTCCATGAGCAACAGCAGTATGAGAGTGCTTGTTTACTACTACAGCCTCACGGATGAAAAGGGTTACACTTTCTCAGTTTTTTCCAGTCTGATAGGCTATGAATGCTGTCTCAGTGTTGTTCCAGCTTACATTTCCTTACTACTTTTATCTCTGATGTGGTAAAATGTCTATTCATGACTTTTCACATTTTCTGTTGGCTTTTGGTCATTTGTTTCCTGTTAAATCAATTGTGGTAAAATAGACATAATATAAAGTGTAGCATTTTAATCCTTTCTAAGTGTACAATTAAGTGACATCGACTACAGTGTTATGCATCCATTATCACCATAGTGGTTACACCATTTAACATTCTCATCTACAGGGTCTTGCTTTTTAGCCAGGCTGGCCCTGAGCTCACTATGTAGCCCAGGCTAGCCTCGAATTCCACAATCCTCCTGCCTCTGCCTCCCGTGTGCTGGGATTATAGGCTTGAGCCACCATGCCTGGCACTGTGGTATGTGGAACCAGAGATTGAACTCAAGACCTTGAGCTTGCCAGGCAGATGCTGGAACCACTGAGCTAAATCCCCAGATCTACCAATACTTATTTTGGTATTATATTTTAGTAATAAAAAACTCTTTAAGTTTGGCTCTCACTTTTTGACAGTTCTTTGACTGTTAATGATACTAGCCCTTTGTCTATGGTGTTTATTACAGGTATTTTTTTCTCAGTTTGTCGATTGTCTTTTGCTTCTGTGGGTATCTGTCAGCATTATCATTATGATGTGTCGTCCCCCACCACCCATTACGGGGATCAAACCCAGGTCCTTGTGCTTGCACAACTGAGCTAAATCTCTGACCCAGCTTTTATTGTAATAGTTTTTTGGTAATGCAAAATTTTTTATTTATTCATTTGTATTGGAAATTGAAACCAGAGCCTGTGCACTGGGTGTCCCAAACTTTTTTTTTTTTTTGGCAGTACTGGAAATCGAACTCAGACCCTTGTACTTAGAAGGTAGGTGTGGTACCACTGAGCTAAATCCCTGGCCCCCTTTTTAATTTTTTATTTTGAGACCAGGTCTCCATAATATTTATTTTATCTATACTATTCAGTGATTTTTAATAAATTTGCAGCTGTACAGTTATAACCACGATCCAATTTTAGAACATATTTGTCAGCCCAGGAAGCTCCCTTTTGCCCATTTAGTGTTGCTCCCTTTTCCCCAGTCAGCCGGCAATCTGCTTTATGTCTGTAGAGTTACCTGCTATAGACATTTCATATA
Organism: Thryonomys swinderianus; assembly: GCA_004025085.1. NCBI lineage: Eukaryota > Metazoa > Chordata > Mammalia > Rodentia > Thryonomyidae > Thryonomys > Thryonomys swinderianus. The sequence goes on along the minus strand of PVIC010001832.1, from coordinate 21,785 downwards.
CATGGAATCCTACAGTTTATGAATTTTTTGTTTTGGGGTTTTTTTTTTTTTGAGACAGGGTCTCACTTTGTAGTTCAGGCTGACACTGAGCTCACTATGTAGCCCACTCAGCAATCCTCCTACCTGTGCCTCCCAAGTGCTGGGATTATGGGCGTGAGCCACCACAGTTTATGATTTTTTTTGTCAGCTCCTTTCACTCATGTTTTTTGTTTCACAGTACTGAGAATCTAACCCAGGGCCTTGCACATGCTAATAAATGCTGTACTGCTGATCTACATCCCTAACCCACATTTTTGAGGCTCATCTACATTATAGCATGTATCAATACTTCATTCCCTTTTATTGTTGAATAGTTTTCTATGGTCCAAGTAAACTACCTTTTGTCTATCCATTTGCCAACACCACTAGAGCTGTGATAAGAATTAAATATATTTAAGGCCCGAGAGTTAGCTCAGTGGTTCCGGCACCTGCCTCACAAGCATAAGGTCCTGAGTTTGATCCTGGTAACCACATACAACAATGCTGGGCATGGTGACACTCACCAGCAATCAGTACCCCATACCACAGTGCCGGCCGTCATGCCTATAATTCCAGCACTCTGGAGGCAGAAGCAGAAGGATTGCTGAGTTCGAGGCTTACCTGGGCTCCATAGTGAGCTCAGGGCCAGCCTGAACTACAAAGTGAGCCCTGTCTCAAAAAATAAATAAATAAACCACAGTGCGGGGTGTGGTGGCTCACGCCTGTCATCCCAGCACTCGGAAGGCAGAGGCAGGAGGATTGCTGAGTTCCAGGCTTGCCTGGGCTACATAGTGAGCTGAGGGCCAGCCTGAACTACAAAGCGAGACCCTGTCTCAAAAAATAAATAAATAAATAAATAAATAAACAAATAAATAAGAATTAAATACATTTAAAAATCTATACAGGCAGCATTTATAATAGAGCTTAGCACATGGTACTACAGCCATGTTAGTAAAGTTGTAGTGTTTAACTATTCAGTCATTCACCTCAAATTGCAATGAAGCACTTGTTTTTTATTTTGGGGTTTTTTTTTAGATGGGGGTCTCACTTTGTAGTTCAGGCTGGCCCTGAGCTCACTATGTAACCCAGGCTAGCCTTGAATTCAGCGATCCTCCTGTCTGTGCCTCCTGAGTACTGGGATTATGGGCGAGAGCCATCACGCCTGGCATTGTGGTATGTGCTACTGATTGCTGGTGGGCATTGAGTCACTATACCCAGCATTGTTGTATATGGTTACTGAGGATTGAACCAGGGCCCTTGGGCTTGCTAGGCAGTCGCCAGAACCACTGAGCTAAGTTTTTGGCCCTGAAGCACTTTCATTTTCCTTGGAAAAAAAAAAGTTGACTAAAATGTGATTCTCCTATTTAGAAAAATGTTTTAAGGGAAAAATTATTGAGTTAAAAATATCCTTACTTTGAAGTTTGTCAACTTACATGAACAGCATGGAAGTTTTCAGTTTATAAGGAAATAAATAGCAATCTAACACTAAATTTAATTATAGTTTATTTTATGCTCCTTGTTTTAATTGAACATTCCTTCATAAGAGTCTGAGCAAATTCTTAACTATAACATGAGATCTTATCTTGTGGCCTTGCTGTTAACTTTTTGATAAACAGCAGGCTAAGATCTTCTGAAAGAATTGATGCAAATCTTAAAGTGGGTGAGAGGGCATCTACTTGTCCTGAAATCCTTTATTGAGATTGAGAACAACTGCTCCCTTTCCTTTTTTTCTACCACAGCCTTGACAACTACTCATTTTTCCCTCTGGCCTTCTTTAGATCAAATCTTCATATTTCTTTTGTCTCTTTTTACTAGTCCTATTTTCCAGTCTTTTGAACATTTCCTCCTAATGGATTAAAAAAGAAAAAACCTGTTTATTAGTCTCTTTCATTAATCTAGAATTGATGCCAATTAATATGCACTTTCCAAAGGTTTTTATCTATATATATGTCTTCTTTTAAGTTCTTCTGTCCCTTCTGACCATATTTGAAATGACACCACTGTTGCTGTCACCCACTTTAAGCAATTTAAAATCAGAAGGGGAATGAACAGGAGGCTGTAGGTCATCAGTTTCAACCAAAGCAAGAATTTAGAAGGGAACATTTACTTAAAAAAAATTGTGGGGCCAGAGGGTTAGCTCAGTGGTTCCAGCGCCTGCCTCGAAAGCTCAAGGTCCTGAGTTCGATCCCGGTAACCACATACAATGCTGGGCGTGGAGACTCACACCCACCAGCAATCAATACCACATACCACAGTGCCAGGCATGGTGGCTCACACCTCTAATCCCAGCACTCGGGAGGCAGAGACACGAGGATCGCTGAGTTCGAGGCTTGCCTGGGCTACATAGTGAGCTCAGGGCCAGCCTGAACTACAAAGCGAGACCCTGTCTCAAAAAAAAAAAAGAATTGTGAAATGTGTTCTCAATGGCCACTGGTCATCATCTCAACTTTCTGCTTTATTCTATTTTAATAAACTTTGCAACAAACGAAACAAATGCCTAATGAACTTGTGTTGAGCTAAATTTCAGCCTTGAGCAGTGTCACTTCTGTCTCTTCCATGTCTTTCATCCCTACTTCCCGAATATTTTCTAATACATATTTGCAAGTATGTGGTAATTTCATTCATCGTGAAGAATTTGTACATGTACAGAACACATACCAACTTCTTTTTTTATGCACTATTGAGGTTTGAACCCAGGGCCTTGAGCATGTGAAGTAATTGTTCTGCCACTCAGCTACATCACCAGCCCCTTCTTCCTTAATCTTTAATGAAAGACTGAGGGTGAGAAGAGGGACGTGTGAACATGAATTTTAGCTATTTTATTTCTTGCCTATACAACACAAAAGGATTCCAGGACCAGGGATGTAGCTCAGCATGACAACCCCTACCTGGCAAGCACAAGATACTGAATTTCATCCCTGGAACCCAAAAGAAAGGTTCCCAAACCAAGAGCCAAGATAAAAGTCATTCATGTTCTAACCGTATCTGGCTCTAAATTATTGCCTTCTGCCAAGCATTAAAGTACTTCATGAGTGTGTTTCTTGGTCATGTAATATGCTGAGAGAATTGATAGGACAGGATTCACTTTTCCCAGATTTTTGAAGTAATTTGAACCCAATGCCCACTGAGAGAGTTTGTGGGATATGTTTATATATTATCCGTCAGATATTTTTCTAAAATGTACTTTCTTTGTTTTAGTGTGGAACCATCAGAGAATCTACAATCCCTGATGGAGAAGAATCAGTCCTTGGTGGAAGAGAATGAAAAATTAAGTCGTGGTCTGAGCGAAGCAGCTGGTCAGACGGCCCAGATGTTAGAGCGAATCATTTTGGTGAGGGCTCAAGACTAAAATACAAACAGCTTGGACATGTACTACCTTTAGTTTTCAAACTCTTTGACATGTTTCTTATTATATAAGACAAGTTATATTGAAAGAAATGTATTATTACTGCTATTTCCTGAAGGGGGACCCTGTGTGATAACTACCCAGGTATGTATCAAACAGACAGAATAGTTAAAAGAATTACATAGTAAATACCTATATATCTACCATAAAGAATCTACATGAATCCCATTTTAAAAAATTTTGTTCTAAAATGCTAGAAAGGGAAGAACCAAGAACCCTGCCTAACCTTATACTTAAGACATCTGAACATCCCTCTTCTGAAAAGTGAAATCAGAAGTGTTCAAAAATATAAAACTTTCAGTATTGACTTGGCACTCCACCAGAAAATTCCATACCTGACCTTGTGTGACGGGTCACAGTCAAACCACAGGTCTAATAAAAATATTACTGAAAATGAGCTTTAGGCTACATATAAAATGTATGTGAGGGCCAGAGATTTAGCTCAGTGCTTCTGGCACCTGCCTAGCAAGTTCAATGTCCCTGGTTCAGTCCCCGGTACCATACACAACAATATCAGGTGTGGTGACTCACACCTACCAGCAATCAGTACCACACACCACAGTGCTGGGCCTGGTGGCTCACACCTGTAATCTCAACATTTGTAAGGCAGAGGCAGGAGGATTGCTATGAGTTCGAGGCTTGCCTGGGCTACATAGTGAGTTCAGGGCCAGCCTGAACCACAAAGTGAGACCCTGTCTATAAAAACATAAAACAAAGATATATGTGAATCATAAATTAATTTTGTGTGTAGACCTAAGTCTCAGCCCTGAAATATCTCATGATATATGCCAATATTCCTAAATCCAGAAAAATTGAAATATGAAGTACTTCTAGTCCCTACCATTTGGATAAGGGACATTCATCCTGTACCAAGTGACTGTTCCCTCACTGAGATTTTTAGTTCCTCTCTACCTCCCTTTCTCTCATACTGTTGTATTTCATATCCCGCCCTAATAGCTGCCATGATGAAATAGAACAGCTGGGAAAGGAATTTTAATTTGTTTTCTGTATGGTTAATTTCCAAATAGGAGATCACTAGACTCATTTCACTGGTTTTTTATTACTTATATGTGCTTGTGATATATAATAACTAGTGGAGAGTTAGCATATATAAAAATATGTAAAATCTTGAAAATTTTGTATCAGTGTTCCCCAAACCCTCTCTTTTCCCCCTCTTCCCTGGATCGTCTTCCCCATCTATAAAATGTCTACCTTCCTCTTTGCTACTATCTTCTGTATTTTGCTCTTTAAATTCATACTTTGGGTAAGAAACCATGTGATATTTAAGCTATGCATGGTTTATTTCACTTAACATTATAATCCTAACAAACATTGTAACAAACAATGTTTACTGTTCAAAAATGACTCAAGGGCCAGAGGGTTAGCTCAGTGGTTCCGGCGCCTGCCTCGCAAGCGCAAGGTCCTGAGTTCAATCCCCGGTAACCACATATAATGCTGGGCATGGAGACTCACGCCCACCAACAATCAACACCGCATACCACAATGCTGGACGTGGTGGCTCACGCCTGTCATCCCAGCACTCGGGAGGCAGAGACAGGAGGATTGCTGAGTTCGCGGCAGCTTGCCTGGGCACCATAGTGAGCTCAGGGCCAGCCTGAACTACAAAGCGAGACCCTGTCTCAAAAAGCAAAAAAAAAAAAAAAATGACTCAAATTTGTCCTTCTTTATGCCTAAGTAATACCCCATCGTGTATCTATACCACATTTTCTTTATCCATTCGTCTGTTGATGGTCATCTAGGATGATTCCATAATTTAGCTATTGAGATTATACCAGCTCTATCTACACCCACTGTCTGTCTAATAGTTATTTCCTGGACCAGTATGTGCTAGTTTTGTCACTGAATTTTTTTATTCATTTAAATATATCTCAGTCATTTGTTGTAAAACTATTGCTACAAGCAAAAATCAGTTTCCACCCAAATGTAATTGAACCTCTGTAACTTACATATCTTCATGTATCAGTGTGTGCTTTCTAGTCAAGAAAAGGTAAGCTGCTTAAATTTTTCTTTAAAGAAAATCAAATCCTATATCAATTATATTGTTCATTGCCAGCAGAAGGGTAAGAGGGAAGCCAGGCATGGTAACATAACAGTAGGTCCAGGCAGAGGCAGGAGAACTGCAAGTTCAAGCCTAGCCTGGATAACCTAGCCAGATCCCATCTCAAAATGAAAGGCAGGGGTGGATATTGCTCAGTGTAAGGTCCCTAGTACCTCAAACAATAAAACAACAAAAAAAATAAGAATAAGACCCAAGGAATTTTATATATTATTTTCTGTTTCCAGTGCTGCATTTGTGCCTTAGACGTAACTCTAGAAGCCATGTGTCACATGTATGTGAGTGTGGCTGACGTAACAAACAGTGGTTACTGTTCTAGCCACAGAGTCATCTGACCTTTGCATGCTGCCCAATAGGCTTATTGTTTTACATCTTGTCCAAACTTCATAACAAGCATAGTTTTGTCCTCTTAAACTATATTTCCCAAATTGTATAACATTTAGCTTGTCTCAGATTCTGTGATTGAAATAAAACTCAAAATATCAATCATTTTTCCCAAAATGTAGCTGCCTTCTGCCATTTCTCTTTTTGCAAGAGACATCACTCTTGTCTTTTACTTTTTCTCTTGCTTTTCTTTTGCTAAAACTAACTTATTATATCAGATAGTGTAACTTTAAAAAAACAATCAGCTCATATTTAGTGGGAGGCCCTTCTATGTTTTATATGACCTGATACTGGAGCTAAGGAACAGTGCCACGTACGAAGGAGTTTAAAGTAATTTTTTTTTTCAAATAACAGGGAGTAACATGCCAGAAAGTGTTGCTTGTTCCTCCAGTTGCAAATTTCTTCATGGAATTAAGGCTTCACACTCCACTCCATAGTTTAAACTTCATGGCAAACATAAAACCCAGCTGCTTTGATGATATTTTTAGTAGTTCATATTGACTCCAGGGCTAATTTCCATGACTGCTAAAAAGCACATTGGCAAGAAATAACCAAAGCCCACTAAATCCTCAGATAGAGCAAAAGAAGCAGCTTCTCTACCCAGGTTTTCATCCACAGGAGAGGATAGAGCATATAATTAGATGAGGCCATCAGGCACTGCCACTGATGATCTTTTGGGTCTTTGTTGCAGACAGAGCAAGCAAATGAAAGAATGAATGCTAAACTAGAAGAACTCAGGCAGCATGAAGCGTAAGTTTCCTTCCTGATACTTGTCAGTAACCTATACTACGTTTATGTCTAATCATGGATCTTCTGGTCTTCCTAATATGATTAACCCTTGAGTTCTTTTGCTCAATTTTAGCTGTAAACTGGATCTTCAAAAGCTAGTGGAGACTTTGGAAGACCAAGAATTAAAAGAAAATGTGGAGATAATTCGTAACCTGCAGCAAGTGATTATACAGCTCTCGGTAAGCCAAGTAGAAGCACCGTATATAATATGTATCATTCTCATTTGTTTCTCTTGAAGCATATAGGCATTTCTAACTGGGCTTTGCTGAAATTACTGGATTGTCAGCTGCTTGAGGGCAGAGATCATGAATCATTGAACATGATCTATACATTTGAGTTTGTTAAAACACTCTTAAGCCGGGCATAGTAGCACACACTCATATCCTAAGTACACAAGAGGGTAGAGCTATAAGAATCACAAGTTTGATGTCAACCTGGGCAATTTAGTGAGACCTTGCCTCAAAATAAAAAATAAAAGACTGGGGATGTAGTTGAGTGGCAAAATGCAGTCCTATTTAATATACATACACAGAAACACACTCACAGGTCACATATACAATGACATGTTAATGCAGTATTTCTATAGTCTAGTCAAATACCTTAAGCAGCAATGTAACTAGACAAAACTGTATAGATAAAAAGTAGCAGTCATTGATTAGCTGTGTTCTTGGTGCAGGCTAATTTAATAAGGTCCCAATTTTAAATAAGCTGGGTTTTGACAGATAGCTTAAAGCACCCAGGAATACTATAGGGCTCTTTTCTAACCAGTAATACATACATTTGAGTGAATATTCTGCTATAAAGTTTTATTTATGTTTAGAATTGTTGTAGTAGTTGTTGGGTATGTTTTGGGGGATATGAGAGATTTTTTTATTGTTTATTTCCCCATAAGAAAAATTTTCACAATCTTTCCACCTTAAAAGATCTGTTTTTATGTTTGGTATTTCTCCTTTGTTGCCTTATTCTTAGGCATATATATGTTTTTTAAAAATTAAAATCATCCTATAACATTATATTAAGAAGTAGTAGTTAGGTTTTTTTCATCTATGCTATTTATTATTGGTAAGCAGTATTTGTAAATACCTGGTGGTAATTCCCAGTTCTTGTAAGGAAGTTTTTATTTTACCAGAACAGTGATTCTTCCTTCCCTGGTTTTGCCCAGCATTTTTTAGAATTACCAATAGAGTATCACAAAATTACCCATATATAGATATACACATGTGTGTGTGTACTGAACTCAAGGCCTTGCATATGGTAGACAAGTGTACCACTAAGCTATATCCCCAGTTCTAGATTTGTCCTTAAAGACTAAATGAAAAAAAAATGCAACATTATCAGGGGAAAAGGTTATGATGACCACTTCTAAGAAATTAAATGAGTACATGCCCCCACAACTAGTAGCAGTGTTTTGGAACAGATACTTCTGTATGAAGCTTATAATCAATCCTAAATGACAGTTTATTTATCAAACAGGGCATAGTCATTAACTTAAGTTCCAAAGTCAGACACATTCTGAAACCAGTTCTACCACTTATTTTCTATATGTACTTGCTAAATGTTATATTACTGTCAAAAGGAAATACTAAGTGACTCAAATGGAAATTTCAAGTATTATTCAGTTGATAATGCTTAGAGAGCACAGAACTTCAGAGAACTGCCCAAAAAATGGAGATTTATAGGATGAAGAAAAATGGTCCCTGTGGTTTGGCTCAGGCAGTGTCTTTACTTTTAATTGCTGTGAAACTTTTGATTGGTGTGTTCCTGTCTACATTCCTCTTCCTCAGGATAGTGATCACTTTATTTTTTTAAGAGTTCTTTTTGCAAGCTTTGTAATTTATAACTTGATTAAAGTTCACACATAGGAATGACAGTACAAAAAAGAGTGAGAAGGGCCGGAGGGATAGCTCAGTGGTTCTGGCACCTGCCTCGCAAGCGCAAGGTCCTGAGTTCGATCCCCGGTAACCACATACAGTGCTGGGCGTGGTGGCTCACACCTGTATTCCCAGCACTCGGGAGGCAGAGACAGGAGGATTGCTGAGTTTGAGGCTTGCCTGGGCTGCATAGTGAGCTCAGGGCCAGCCTGCACTACAAAGTGAGACCTTATCTCAAAAAAAAACAAAACAAAAGGACCAGAGATTAGCTCAGTGGTTCCAGCACCTGCCTTGCAAGCGCAGGGTCCTGAGTTCTATCCCGGTAACCACATACAAGGCTGGGCATGGTGATTCACGCCCACCAGCAATCAATACCACATACCACAGTGCCGGGCATGGTGGCTCACGCCTGTAATCCTAGCACTCGGAAGGCAGAGGCAGGAGGATTGCTGAGTTCGAGGTTTGCCTGGGCTACATAGTGAGCTCAGGGCCAGCCTGAACTACAAAGCAAGACCCTGTCTCAAAAGGAAAAAAAAAAAAAAAAAGAGTGAGAAGGAGGTAAGGATTGAAGACAGGGAAAATTAAGAACCCTTTATTCTGTCTTTTAATCCTTGCATATTAATAGTGTGAGCAAATTGCACTAGAAGTGCCAAGGAAAGGGTGGCTGTTTGTCTAGAAAATTCAGGGAAGTATCACAGAAGAAACTGGCTCTCACAATAAGCAGGAATTTTCCATACAGAAAAGGGGGAAAAGAGAATCTGTAGATAGTTGAAAAGGTGTGTGCAAAAGTAAAGAGTTATATGGGGCTGGAGATTTAGCTCAGTGGTTCTGGAGCCTGCCTAGCAAGCACAAGGTCCCTTGTTCGGTCCAGGTAACCCACATATAAAAATACCGGGGCATGGTGACATGCCCACCGACAATCAGTAGCACATGCCACAGTGCCTCCTTGGTGGCTCATGCCTATAATCCCAGCACTTGGGAGGCAGAGGCAGGAGGATTGCTGAGTTCGAGGCTTGCCTGGGCTACATAGTGAGCTCAGGGCCAGCCTGAACTACAAAGCAAGACCCTGTCTCAAAAAAAAAAATAAAGAGGTATGAAATTGTAGGATGTTAAGTATATCTGGAGTACAGAATGCATGCCAGAGAATGGCTATCATAGGAAAAAATGTCATCATCCATAGTTCTACTTAAATATAACTGAAATACCTAATATGTGAAGCTCTTGTGTAAGTTGCCTCTGAATTAATAATCTAGCATGAAGGAGCCTACTGGAGCTCAAGTTAACAGGCTCAGAAAATAATGACCCAAGGCATCATTGTTCATGGCCACCACACCAATCTTAGAGGGTTTCATACTGCCTCATTTCTGGTGCTTGTGAGTCACATGGGAAAGATGAAAGAGACCTATGAAACCAAATTAATAAAATAAGAAAAAGCATCCTCACCAAGGATCTGGCAGCATAACTGGTGCCTGGTGTGCCTGTAGAGGAAGTTGTTAGTGGTTGCTGGCTCAGGAACTGTGCAGAATTGCTGTCTGCCACTAAATGCACTTGGCACACTCAGTAGGAAGGTGCTAAAGATTGCCACAAGCTGGTAAAGTTCCTGGCTTGCATCCACTGTCACAGTTAGGCAGAGTAAACCTTTTTATCCAAGGCCCCTGCTGGACCTTGAATCAGAGTTCTCCACATCTATTGTTTGGAGACCCTTGCAGCTACATATTTTTTTGGAAATACACAACAATATGTCCTGTGGTTCTTATTAAGACTCACTACAGTGAAAGCAAAATGTTTCAAATATAAGTGCTTAAGCCCTTCATTATGGATTAAAACTATTTTAAGTGATGGGTGAACACCCTCTTTTCAGTTTTGAAGGCAACCTTTGTCCTTGTATACTCTTCCTGGGGCTTTAAGCGCCAAACTGTACCATTTCTTCCCTTAAAATATAATTCAAGTAGACCTACCTGTGAGGAAATTCATGCTGTCCTTTCAGTTCCTACAAAATCAAATAGTATTTTTGTTTAGACCTTCTCTTCCAAGACCAGTTCTATAAAAAGCATTTTTGTATGCCTGGTGATGGTATTGCCTACAGCCTACAAATACAAACTTCATTTTAGAAGATTTTGATAGTTAATATAGCATAGTGTATCCTAACCTTCATGTCCTGACCATTACAGCAAATCACATCTTTTATTTACAAGAGATTTTAAATTGTGGCCTTAGAATGGAAGAGAAGAGGTCCATTAGATTAAAATACATCCAATTTTTACATATTTACATTTAAGATTCTAAAAGCAGAATCCTTCCGCATTCATGGAAAACATGTTCCTGTGACCCTAAGCTTAAACTTTAACCTTGTGAAATTTCACTGGGCCAAAAGCCAAAGGTAAACCCACAATAATAGCATGTCTTTTCCAAAGATTAATTCATCTACTTTGATCTTGACCTTCTAGAAGGTATTAGAAAAAGTCTCTCTAATATTCTCAGAGGGCACTGTAACTAAGCTTTGCTTATACGAAAACTTAAAACATGGAAAAAGAGGAAAGAATAACCATTAGCCTAATATAGAGTGCCATACTCTGGTTTTTTTGAAGAAGAAGAAGAAAAAGAATTTAGTGTGTCTTATACACTTGGAGAATTACCACTAGTGTAAATCAGATGAAAAAGAATATAGAGACCCTTGTGCTGGGTGTGGTGGCTCACGCCTGTAATCCCAGCACTCAGGAGGCAGAGACAGGCAGATTGCTGAGTTCGAGGCTTGCCTGGGCTACATAGTGAGGTCAGAGCCAGCCTAAACTACAAAGCGAGACCCTGTCTCAAAAAAAAAAAAAACAATATAGAGACCCTAGAGCTTCCTTTGAGTGTCTTTTGAGCCTAACTGGTTGGGAATCTGGGCAGAATATAGGAAATGCTTTACATGCAGCACTTATTAAGGGTCTCTTCACTCCTTACCTTAAAGGTGCTGTAATTCCAGTTTTAATAACTATGGTGGTGCTGGAGATTTAGCTCAGTGGTTCCAGCACCTGCCTAGCAAGCTCAAGGTCCCTGGTCTGATACCTGGTAACCATATACAACAATACCGGGCGTGGTGACTCACACCCACAACAACAGTACCACATACCACAATGACAGGCAAGGTGGTTCATACTTGTAATCTCAGCATTTGGGAGGCAGAGGCAGGAGGATTGCTGAGTTCGAGGCTTGCCTGGGCTACATAGTGAGCTCAGAGCCAGCCTGAACTGCAAAGTGAGACCCTGTTTCAAAAAAAAAAAAAAGTTTATGTTGCCTCATGCCTATAATCCCAGCACTTGGGAGGCTAAGGCACAAGTTCAAGGCCAACCTGGGCTACATAGTGAGTTCAGACCTGCCTAGAACTACACAGTGAGACCTTGGGCTCCCCCCCTCCAAAAACAGCAAGACAAGCTATGTAATGTTTCACAGGGGTGGTATAGAGACTCTTTTGACTCCGTGTACTAACCCTAAATCTTTTTTTTTGCTATTAAGCTCCTTCACCTATGACCTCCTTAATCATGCGGTTTCCAGGAAACAATCCTTTCTTCCCAGAGTTTTGTAATATCCCTTAAACAGAAGCAGCAATCTGTGTGCTCCAATGAAAGCCTAAATTCCAGTGAGGATAGATGTTGCTTATATGATAGTTTGTGAATAAATTAGTCCAAAGAATTAGTTTTATGTTTCTCTACAAAAGGAATTTGCCTATAAAATAAAATTGTCATTCTCTTGGGAGGGAACTAGGACTTAACCTTTCCCTCGTAGTAAACCTACAATAATTTTGTATAATAAATTCTTTTCTATAGGAGACAGAGGTGCTATAATACAGTTTGACTTATTGAACATATTTTTCTGGGGTACCCACCTAGGGCACTATGTCATTTAAGATGGCATGCTCATAAGAAGTGGCTAGGTTTGGGCTGGGGATTGAGCTCAGTGGTCTGGCGTCTGCTTTGCAAGTGCAAGGTCCTGAGTTCAATCCCTGTTAACTAAATACCACAGTGGCGGGCAAGGTGACTCACACCCACCAGCATTCAGTACCACACACCACAGTGCAGGACATGGTAGTTCATACCTGTAATCTCAGCACTCAGGAGGCAGAGGCAGGAGGATTGCTGAGTTCGAGTCTTGCCTGGGCTCCATAGTGAGCTCAGGGCCAGCCTGTACTACAAAGTGAGACCCTGTATCACAAAACAAAAAGTGACTAAGCATGTATATTAATAAAGGTAGACTTTGTAGGTCAAATCATAAAAAGAAAGGGTAACATTCTATAAAATGGAGTAAATTTTAGCTTGTTGAGGTGGTAGTTTTAGTGATCTCTAGGAGAGCAAGAAAACTGCAACAAATGTATCTGTTGTCAGGTGACTTTTTTTTTTTTTTACAAGGACTCCACAATTGGCCTTTATGAAGGACAAGGACTCTTGGGAGTCAGGAAATGGAAATGTATGGCTGTTCAGATATCTATGACTTGAAAATGGATCCTTCACCTTAGATGATCTTTGCTTATACTTGAAAGAATTAAATAACCAGGCCAGAGATTTAGCTCAGTGGTTCTAGTGCCTGCCTAGCAAACCCACGGTCCCTGGTTCAGTCCCTGGTAACCACATATAGCAATACTGGATGTGGTGACTCACGGCCACCAACAATCAGTACCACATACCACAAATGCTGGGCTTTGTGGCTCAAGCCTGTCATCCCAGCACTTGGGAGGCAGAGGCAGGAGGACTGCTGAGTTTGAGGCTTGCCTGAGCTACATAGTGAGTTCAGGGCCAGCCTGAACTACAAAGCGAGACCCTATCTTTAAAAAAAATTAAATAACTAATATAAAATCAACAATGAAATTTACTTCAAAATATTTTCCTAAATCAAAACATTTGTCACTGCAGGATGAAACTGTTGCTTGTATGGCTGCAGCCATTGATACTGCAGTGGAACCAGAAGCTGTAAGTAACTGGTCCTTTTGTATGGAGCCAGGAAGTGTAAGTGTACTGTTTCCTATAATATATCACTTGACTGAACAGAATGAGAAGTCTTTAGTATAAATATCAGGTTGGTAAGACCTTTGATGTAGGCTCCATGTCTAATAGTATAACTGGTGATAAATAGAACTTCCCAAGGGTATCTGTCACATGTATTTGCAGTGTGGATTACTGATTCATTAGATGTTAATAGTCTGCATCAGATGTCCAGTGAGTCACAATGAGGAGAGAATAAACCTAGAAGTTAAGGCGAAGTCCAAATAGCATTAGAAGAGAAAAGGAAGAGTTTTGTTTTTCTGAGTATACTTTTCTAGGGATAGAATTACTAGGGGTGAAAATCACCAAAAATTTTTTTGAGTGACTAGATCTCAAGGATAAATAAAATGTATTTGATGTTGCAAAGTAAAGTATAAATGAAAGATAAAAACATGGTTCACTTGAGACCGCCTTTTACCCCTAAAATGAATATATTTTGGTAGTTTTTATATTCCAAAAGAAGAAAAATACAAGACAAATGAGGCACTAAGGGTCAGTTAAATGAGAATAAATGAACCTTTCTCCCTTTCCTCCATTTCCTGTGCCTTTTCTCCTCTAAGGACCCCCTGTACAGAGGTTTCAGTAAAAAGTCAGAATATGTGAGGATACATATGTGAACATGGAAATAGGCTAACTTACTTTATTTCAGATGTTGGAAGCAAATATTATATGAGAATCCATGGTAGTGAAGGAACAGAAATATTGCTAATGGAAGAATGACTGTGCAACTTGATGAAGTAGGGCCTAAGCAACTCCAATTTCTAGTGTCTCTTACAAACCAGTATCCTCTATTACCCTGATCATTATCTTTTCCAGCAAGTGGAAACCAGTCCAGAGACCAGCAGGTCTTCCGATGTTTTCACCACTCAACATGCTCTACGGCAAGCTCAGATGTCAAAGGAACTGATTGAGTTAAATAAAGCCCTTGCACTGAAAGAGGCCCTAGCTAGGAAGATGACTCAAAATGACAGCCAACTGCAGCCCATTCAGTTCCAGTACCAGGTAATGTATTTTCTAAAACATTTGCTCCTGTCTCCCATCTTTGGCTGAATAGAAGGAAAACAAGCACACCATTTTTTGGCAGTAAAAAGACAACATGATATGCATGGTCTGACAGTAGAATTATACTGTTGTTTTTTTGTTGAGGATGTGTTCCAGATAAGAGACCTGTATTTTTTTTTTTTTGAGACAGAGTCTCGCTTTGTAGTTCAGGCTGGCCCTGAGCTCACTATGTAGCCCAGGCAAGCTTTGAACTCAGCAATCCTCCTGCCTCTGCCTCCCGAGTGCTGGGATGACAGGCGTGAGCCACCACGCCCAGCACTGTGGTGTGTGGTATTGATTGCTGGTAGGGGTGAGTCTCCACACCCAGCATTGCATGTGGTTACTGGGATCAAACTCAGGACCTTGCGCTTGCAAGGCAGGTGCCGGAACCATTGAGCTAAACCTCTGGCCCCCAAGAGACTTGTATTTCTGTTCCATTTAATCTCATGATTTATCTTAGGTCATACGTATTTAACAATTTAATAATGTTATAATAGATGTGTTCTCTACATGTGGAGAAATTGTATTGTAATATCTGTGTTTGGTTTTCAAGAAAGCCATGTCTCTTAGCAGGTGGTCTGAAAAGAATAGTAGTCACACAACTTGGAAAGTGGCTAAACTTTTCCTAGTAGTAGTTCTCAGTGGCCTTAGTGAATTAATAATCAGGTTTTTACTATTTCTATCTTGGTTCACTTTCCCTACACCTGTTGCCTAGCCATCAACCTGGGACTGTCATCCTGGGAATGCGCTTCACTTCTCATCTCTGTGCTGAAACACATTCTGCGCCTTCTTGTTCTGTAGTATACCTCTTTGTTTTGGTGGAGTATAACCCCAATAGCTTTCTGAGAAAGCACACATGAAAATATTTTAAAGCTCTGCATATATGAAAATAGTTTTCTTAAATTCATTAGTTCATGGATTTATAACTATAGAAATTGTTTTCATTTAGAATTTTGAAAGCCTTGCTCCATTGTCTTCTATTTTCTTTCTCTTTCTTTCTTTCTTTCTTTCTTTCTTTCTTTCTTTCTTTCTTTCTTTCTTTCTTTCTTTCTTCTTTCTTTCTTTCTCTTTCTTTCTTTCTTTCTTTCTCTTTCTTTCTTTCTCTTTCTCTCTCTTTCTCTCTTTCTTTCTCTCTCTCTCTCTCTCTCTCTTTCTTTCTTTCTTTCTTTCTTTCTTTCTTTCTTTCTTTCTTTCTTTCTTTCTTTCTTTCTTTCTTTCTTTTTCTTTCTTTTTCTTTCTCTTTCTTTGTCAGGGTCTCACTTTGTAGTTCAGGCTGGCCCTGAGCTCACTTAGCCCAGGCAAGCCTCAAACTCAGCCATCCTCCTTCCTCTGCCTCCCGAGGGCTGAGATTACAGGTGTGAACCACCATACCTGACATTGTTATATGTGGTCACTGGGGATTGAACTAGGGACCTTGCACTTGCTAGGCAGGTGCCGGAACCACTGAGCTAAGTCTCTGGAGGATTGCTGTGAGTTCGAGGTTTGCCTGGGCTACATCTTGAGTTCAGGGCCAGCCTGAACTACAAAGCGAGACCCTGTCTCTAAAGAAAAATAGATGAACTCTTAAGAGGCCTAAAGACAACCACTAGGTCCAATTATCCACTAGAAGCAAATAGTCATACTTAATAGTTAAGGATGTATAACAATGAAAAGATTCAAAAAAGAATCAGAAGATACATGGGCCAGGTCTATAGGAAACCAATCACAAGCTTCCAAAAAATCTTCTCACATGTGATGGTAATAAAGAAAGGGAAACAAAGCTTATGTATATAGGTGGTGGGGAGTTTGTGGAGTAGGTAGGGGAATGGGAAAACATGCAAATTAAATTGTGTTATGTACTGTTACAAATTCTCAATAATGAGTGTGATCATGATGTGTATATATAATCTACCAATAAAGATTCAAAAAAAATGTCCTCTCACAGTTGAGTCCTTTATTCCTCCAGTAAGGCGTTTTGATCATGTGTGAAATTTCTAGTACCAAGGAAGCCGCACTAAGCTAAGAGTCTAGGGCTTTTACCAGGAGTCAGTTTTATTGGCATTCTCTGCCTTGTACATGCCAAGATTCTAAATTCCCAGAAAGAAGGCAAGTATTTCTGGTAAATCACAGAGTTTAGGCATTAGTGAGTCACTCTTATCTACTAGAGAATGGCATGAACTCTACTAAAATCTTAGATCCCACACATGGGTTATGGGCCATCTTTGCAAACAAGGCTTTTTTTTTTTTTTTTGAGACAGGGTCTCGCTTTATAGTAGGTCTCGCTTTGTAGACCCAGCCTAAACTCACTATGTAACCCAAGTTAGCCTCAAACTCACAGCAATCCTCCTGCCTCTGCCTCCCAAGTGCTGGGATTATAGGCGTGAGCCACCATGCCTTGCACTGTGGTGTGTGGTACTGATTGCTGGTGGGCGTGTGTCATCACACCCAGCATTGTGATGTTTGTTTACCAAGGATCAAATTTGGGACCTTGCACTTGCAAAGGCAGATGCTGGAACCACTGAGTTTAATCCCCAACTCACACAAGGCTTTTTTAAAAATTGATTTTATTGGTACATCTTATATACATTGTGATCATATTCAATATTGAGAATTTGTACCTGTACATGACACATCCTGTTTCTTATTTTTCCCATTCTCTTGCCCTCCCTACAATCCCCAACCCCTATATACAAAAGCCTTGTTTCCTTTTTTTTTAACCATCAAATGTTTACTTTCCCTTCTTTACTTTGCCCTGTATATGCCTTGCAGGGAAACAGCAGCGTCAAATGGAACCTCTAAACCTAGTTTTTTGAGGAATCTCTATACTGATCTCCACAGTAGTTGCAACAGTTTAATGTTCCTACCGACAGTGCAGAAGAGTTCCTTTCTGACCACAGCCTGCCAGTATTTATTGTTGGTTGATTCTATGATAGCAGCCATTCTTTGTGGAGCAAGATGGAATCTCAGTTTTGTTTTCATCTGCATCTCAAGTGACCAGCGATGTTGAACATTTCCTCATATGTTTCTTAGCTGCCTTTCCTTCTTCATCTGAAAAGTGTTTGTTCACTTCAGATGCCCATTTTTGAACTGGATCTTTAAATTGGGGTGGGATGATATTTTTTTAAGTTCTTTATAACTCCAGATATACTAGGCCATGTCATCTTTGACAAAGGAGCAAGCAAATCTTTTTAAGCATAGCAGTCTTCAGCCTGGTATAATTAACTCTTTCCTGACAAAAACTAAGGCCAAAAATGATTTTTCATTAAATACTTAGATAGTAGACTCAAATCTAGGTCTTTGGATTCCAAGACCATACTTTTCCTTCTGCATAACTTTAATTTCCATCAAATGTTGTTAGTGTGCAATTGAAGTGGTGAAATTGAATTCACAGTTGAAGACATGGAATGTTGAAATGATTTTCTTCCTGTGCTTTATGATGCTTTATTTCTCTCTGACCTATAACCTTTCTAGGATAACATAAAAAATCTAGAATTGGAAGTTATCAGTCTACAGAAGGAAAAGGAAGAATTGATTCTTGAACTTCAGACAGCTAAGAAAGATGTCAACCAAGCCAAGTAAGAATAAAGTCAATAAAAGTTAAATCCCTACCATGTATAAGGAGCCTAAGAAGGAACAGAGCACTAGAAGAACAATTTATTGTCCCAAAGGATTTAAATCTAGTGTGGGAAGGGGGTGTTTAAACATGAGAAAAGCTAAGTAGTTAAGATTTTAAAATAATATGCAAGAGAACAATAAAAGAATGCTATAACATAGTATGCAGTTATTAGCCAAATAAATTTTTTAGGCAGTAAATGTGTTAAGATGTCAGATGCAGGATATGTCAATTCAAGCTGACTGATCAAGGAAAGATTTATAAAAACTAATACCATTGGAACTGGTTTTGTAAGATTATCAGACAAAAACAGTTTCCTACTAGACAAAAACAGTTCCCTTGCCTCAGCATTAATACTAAATTAGTTTGTGGAAACATTAATGTCCAGGCTAGTGATTTTAAAAAATCAACCTCTCTTAATCAATGAAGAATATCCTTAGCAACTCTGTTTTATATCTCTTTTGAATCCAAAGCTCATGTTAAAAAGTAATAGTGAATGTTTACTTTCTGTGTAGATTTATGTAATAATCATCAGAATTATTTCTCACAGGTAAAATGGAGTGAACAGTCTCAACATCCTTTGACACATATTGGTGAAGAATATATTAAAGCAATTCGTTGTATATATTATATTTTTAAATGTTTTGGTCTAGTATTAAGCTTTCATTATTGAGACAGTTTTGGTTGTTGGGACAGTATTTGTTAAAGATGACTATATGTCAAAGTTATGAGGCTCTCATATTGAATTGTTTTAAACATATAAAGATTTTATTTTCCGGGCCAGAGGGTTAGCTCAGCAGTTCCAGTGCTTGCCTTGCAAGCACAAGGCCCTGAGTTTGATCCCGGTAACCACATATAATGCTGGGCGTGGAGACTCACGCCCACCAGCAATCAATACCACATACCACAGTGCCGGGCGTGGTGGCTCACGCCTGTCATCCCAGCACTCGGGAGGCAGAGACAGGAGGATTGCTGAGTTCAAGGCTTGCCTGGACTACATAGTGAGCTCAGGGCCAGCCTGAACTACAAAGTGAGACCCTGTCTCAAAAAAAAAAAATTTATTTTCCCCTTTTTATTAGTATATTTTTTCAGTATATAATAAATACATTCACTGTGGGGAATTGATACATATATTATGAAATCTTCATCCTTTTTTGTTCCCCCAGCCTGTTTCCTCTATCCTGAGATCCCCTTCCCATCTTCACACAATCTCTTTGTTTCCTATCATCTTTTTATTTTTCCCTTTAAATTATTTGCACTTTTGGTTTCTTGTATAACAACCAGCATTTTGATATTTAACCTTTTATGTCTGATTAATTTCAGTTAGCTTTACGGTCTCAAGATGTATCTATTTTCCAACAAAGGACAAAGTTATTTCTCTTTGTGGTTAAGTAGTTCTCCATTATGTATGTTTACCACGTCTGAAGTCAGCTCTATTGCTGTTGGTCTTCACTCCTACTGTATCTGTGTTTAGGTTGAGTGAGCGCCGTCGCAAACGTCTCCAAGAACTAGAGAGTCAAATAGCAGATTTGAAGAAGAAACTTAATGAACAGTCCAAACTTCTGAAACTGAAGGAATCCACAGAGCATACTGTCTCCAAACTGAACCAGGAGATACGGGTAATAAACTCTTATCTTTGTATTTACTGCATTGGAATTTACAGATTAAGTTGTTCCATTTAGAATTATACCATAGATGTTCTCTTGGGTGAGAAAGTAGCAAGTAGAACAATAATTTCAGGTGTGAGTATTTCCACAAATACCTCTGACAAATATTGTGCTGGTTATGTTCTATAATCTGAAATATACAACCATGCTTTGATATTCAATTTCCTTTTTAATTTTTTACATTCAGAGTTCGATGTTAGATTCTCTGAAATGAAAGGGCAAAGAATTTTATCCCTTTCCTCTCCCTCTCCTTCTTTCTCCCTCTGTCTCTCTGTCTCTGTCTCTGCCTGTCTGTCTCTCTCTCTGCCTCTTGTTCCCTCTATTTTGAGACAGTGTCTCAACTCTCGTGTGTATTGCAGCCAGGCTGTGGAACTTGCTGTGTAGCCCAGGCTGGTCTCAAACTCATGATTCTTCTGCCTTGCCCTCCTAACTACTGGGATTATAAGCATGCTCAGCAAGATATCTCAATATTTGATGATTGATATCCTGATCACTTTCCATGAGCATGTAATTTTTATAAAATAGTGGCAAAGTGACAGATACCTATAAAATATTGTTATTGAATGTTGAACTTCTAACATCTGTCAAATGATGGTTATAAGTCCCTTCCACTGAAACTTTCAGAATATAATGGTTTGGGGGTGGATTTGTCCTTGAGGCTTAGTAGATATTCCCTTGAAATTTCATTTATATACTTAGAATTTAGGGCTGGATTTAGCTTGTAGGTGCATTTTTATTCTATTTCTTCAGAGTGTTCATTTGTATAGTCTATGCTTGGAAACCTTTTAAAAACATGGAAAGGGGTTTTGCAAGCCTAATCAGAAAATCTGTTGGTGGCCTTCTCAGCTTAGCTCTATGTTTTCTCCTTAATGGTAACTATCCATCTCTACCTAAACCCAGAGTAAAATATAGATGACTAATACTTGTCCTGGGTTTTGTTTTTACAGCTGATGAAAAACCAGCGAGTACAGTTAATGCGTCAGATGAAAGAGGATGCTGAGAAATTTAGACAGTGGAAGCAACAAAAAGACAAAGAAGTGATCCAATTAAAAGAACGAGTAAGTAATGAATATTTCTCAAAGGCTCAGCTAATAAATTATTTTCCTGGCTGCTTATAAATATTAAAGGTTTTCTTCAGATAAGTGGTATCACTAAAACTGACATTTTCATGAATTAAACAGCTTTATATTAAGGCTCTACTATGTACAAGGTGCTCTACTAGGTACCATGGGAAATAGAAAGGTGCACAGTATGTGAGCTCTGACCTTTGAAGAGTTTTTATGTCTAAAGAGAAAGTAAAACATTACCTTGGATTTCTCATATACAAGGAATAAATAACTGTGGGTTTTATGAATGGTATAAAAAACAGAATCTAAGGAAAAGAAAAATATACTTAGTTGGAGTAAAAGCATGATGGTTGAACAGGCCCTAAACAAGAGAAAAGACTTTGATAAAGATAAGTACAGATGTTCCATCCCAGAAAGGCTAAACAGCAAAAACAGTGACAGAGATGATAATTTTGTAGATATATTCAGGAAACAGTGAGTGGTTCAGGTAGGATGAAGATAGCAGTAGAAGATTCCATTGGAAAGGCTGATTGAAGCTATATTGTTAAATATCTAAGCAGTTTGAAATTTATTTTGTTAGTAATGTAAAGGTGTTTAAAGTTTTTGAGGAGCAAAATTAAATCAACAAAATATCTAAAAAGATTCATCTAGGGCCAGAGGGTTAGCTCAGTGTTTCCAGCGCCTGCCTCGCAAGCGCAAGGTCCTGAGTTCAATCCTCGGTAACCACATATAATGCTGGGCGAGGAGACATGCTCACCAACAATCAACACCGCATACCACAATGCCGGACGTGGTGGCTCACGCCTGTAATCCCAGCACTCGGGAGGCAGAGACAGGAGGATGGCTGAGTTCGCG
>PVIC010001831.1:0-85183 GCA_004025085.1 Thryonomys swinderianus | reverse complement strand
CATGGATACTGGCTTTCAGCAGATAAGGCACAAGGTACTGCAGCCCCCATCCTTCTGCCACCTGAGCTCCACGGCAACCTTGCTTGGCTCACAGACCCTACCCCCTGACCTAGCCTCTGCATCTGCTATGGTTTAGATCTATAGTGTCCTCAAAGCTTTTGGGTGTAGAACGTGGTTAGATTGTGGGAAAGTACACTCGTTTAAGGATAAATTCACAGATGAGTTTATACCTGTCTGCTGTCAAGCACTACTGGAAGAGGTGAGTCACTGAGGGTGTGACCTGGGAGGCTGTTTCCTTGCCTCAGGACTACTCCTGTACGCACAAACTCCTGCTTCCTGGCTGCCACAGTTTGAACAGCTTTTTTCTATCATGCCCTTTCACCATGCTATTCTTGCGTCAGGGCCAGCCAACTATAGACTAAGCACACTGAAACTATGAGCCAAAATGAACGTCTTCTCTTTTATATTGTGTGTGTTGGGTATTAGGCATTCACAGTTCAAAAACTTCCAAGGTTGGAGTGGCTCCTAGTGAGTACTGTGTGGCTGTATCACAACTCTTCTTTTTTAATTTTTTAGTTTTTTGAGACAGGGTCTCACTTTGTAGTTCAGGCTGGCCTCAGACTCACACCAATCCTTCTGCTTCTGCCTCCTGAGTGCTGGGATTACAGGTGTGAGCCACCATGCCCAGCATTGTGATATGTGGTATAGGAGATTGAACTCAGGACTTCATGCTTGCCAGGCAAATGCTGGAGCCACTGAGCTTAATTCCTGGCCATGTATCCCAACTTTTATAACAACCCAGTCTCCTAACAGCCAACCCGATCCCTGCAGTCCTCACTTCCTGCTGAGGGCAGTGCTTCCGTGTCCCTAACTCACACCAGGCCCCATCTCCTGACCCTGCTGCATGAGGAATTAAACCTTGGCATGTATTTTAGTGGGGCCATCAAAATCCTAGCATGTATATTCTGCCCAACTCTGCTTTTGCCCTTTTTCTCTAATTCCTCCCTGATTAATTTTCGCTCATTACTTTTTCCCTAATATTTAACGATTTCACTAAACTCCAGAAAGTACTTCATTCGCCAAAGCTAATCCAGTGTTAAGTCAAATAAATCAGATACACAAGCTTAAATATTGCATGGTGGGCCAGAGATTTAGCTCAGTGGTTCTGGCATCTGCCTCACAAGCGCAAGGTCCCAAGTTTGATCCCAGTAACCACATATCACAATGCCAGGCATGGTGGCACATGTCTGTAATCCCAGAACTCAGGAGGCAGAGGCAGGAGGATTGGTGAGTTCGAGGCTTGCCTAGACTACATAGTGAGCTCAGGGCCAGTCTGAACTACAAAGCAAGACCCTGTCTCATATATATATATTGCATGGTTTCTCTTATATGAGAAACCCCAAGTATAAATAAAGAGAAAAATAAAAACTAGATAATAAGAAACAAGGAGATAGATTCTTGGCAAATAGGAAGGAGACCAAAAGGGTGAAAGAGAGAGTGTGAGGAGAGAGAAGGAAGACATTTTTGGTATTGAGATGTGTTATATGTACATTTTTTGTATTGAGATGTGTTATATGTACACCAGCTCCCTTCTATGCATGTACTACAAATATATATTTTCTAAAAAGAAAACACCCAAAGCTGATCTAAAGAGAGAGTAGATATGGGTAAGCCAAGCTCTGCTCAAATTTTGGAAGATGGTGAAAGTCAGCCCCAGGATGCCCTGTGTTTAGTAGGCTTCAGTATCTCAATGTGCATTTACTATTAGTAACTAGCCTGTGACTGACAGGGATAGTTAAACATTAAGGAGTTTTGAAGAAAGTTAAGATAACTCTGAACACACAAAAAGAAAAATTCTTGTTGGGTCAGAGATTTAGCTCAGTGGTTCCGGCACCTGCCTAGCAAGTGCAAGGTCCCTGGTTCAATCCCCGATAACTACATACAACAGTACCACAACCAGCAATCAATCCTATATACCACAATTCTGCGTGTGGTGGCTCACGCCTGTAATTCCAGCACTCGGGAGGGAGAGAGACAGGAGGATTGCTGAGTTCAAGGCTTGCCTGGGCTACATAGTGAGCTCAGGGCCAGCCTGAACTACAAAGCAAAACCCTGTCTCAAAAAAAAATCTTGTTGATCTATATTTCATATCAATGTTCACTGATTAGAGTATGATCATAAACAAGTATGTAGCAATAATAAAGAATCACTTGAGGATGTGGATGTGTTTATAGGACATACAATTTTAGATAAAACTTGTAGATTGTAGTATGTGTCTTGAGCATGCTGTACACTGTGGGATAATCTTACTTTTTTGTTTTTTAATTAGAGTAGATTCCTTTAGAGAATGCTGGTTAACAAATAGCCATAGGGAAACCTGAGTATCCACTAATGGAAGAGTGGATATTTTTCAACAGCTTTGTTTCACTGAGTGTTGTTTTAGCCACTATCTTTTTGCTAGGACAGAACACCTAACACCACAACTTCAAGGAGAGACTTACTTTGGTTTATCGATTTTAGAGGATTCAGTCCATAGTTGGCTGGCTCCAAGGCAAAAGGGTACCAATATCCATCTTAGTTACTTTCCTATCGCTGAGAAACAATACCTAATGCCCACAACTTAATGGAGGAGAGGTTTACGTTGGTGCATCTTTTCAGTCCATGGTCAGCTTTCTCCAAGGTAGAAATGGCATGTTAAAAGGGCCCAAGCAGAGGAAAGCTCATGTCAGCAGCTGAGAAGCAAAGAGAGAAGGGAAGGCCAGGATCATGGATATAGGCCACCAGTGACCCAACTTCAACCAAGCTCACTTAGTAATAGCACATTCAGCTACTAAGCTCATTAATGTTTAAGTCCACTGACAAGTACAGCATCCATTAATCCAATCACCTTCTACACAGAGGACAATTTTAGGGCACATTCTTGATCTAACCTCTCTTTACTGTGGGGGCTACAGAGATAAACAAAGCATATAGGGTCCCTGCCCTTATGAGACTGCATTCTAGCACAGAAAATAATAATACACAAACAGAGATATAAAGTTAAAAATGCTATTGAAGAATAGGACACAAAATGACAGAAAGTGACTGGGCTATTTTTTAGTGGATGTCTGAGTTGGTTTTGTTCTACTGTGATAGAATTCCTGAGGTAGGGTAACTTGTAAAGAAGATAGACTTATTTGTTACAGTTCCAGAGACTGTGAAGACTGACATGGGCAGATCCTTATGGATGTGCCATCCATGGCACCAAGTAGAAAGGCAGAAGAGTGAGAGGAAACTGAACTCACTTTTTGCAACAAACCCACACTCATGGCAACAACGTGAATCCATTCCTGAGGGCAGAGCCCTTGTGACCTCAGCATAGCTGTACTGTAGTTAAGTTTCTAATATGTGGGCTTTGAGGCAATTCTAATAATCGTGTATCTGGGAGTAGAGCCTTATTTATTCATTTATTTGGGGGAGACAGTACCAGGGATTAAACTTGGGCCCTTGTACTTCCAAGGTAGGCATGGTACCACTTGAACTAAATCCCTGACTCACAATTACCACATCTGAACAGGAGACATCGGAGCTGCAACCCGAATGATAGGAAGAATACAGTATTAGGAGATAAAACAGAAGAGGATTCCCACAGGAAACAGTGATGCAAAGACAACTTAATGAGCACAACTTGACAAAGTTAAGGACTAGAAATTGATCCTTTGTGGCTGAACCCCAGAGACAGAGAGGCTAAATATCTAGAGCTCCATAAATTAGGTATGAAATTTATTTCTTATTCTAAAAATATTCAGTGGAGTTTTTAAGCAAAGAAGAAATATTAGAAGAAATATTTTTAAAAGATTATTCTGCCATAAAGGTGGTCATATAGATCAACAGAAGAATTGAGAGTCAAGAAATAAACTCATACGTCAATGCACAATTAGTTTTCAACAAACGTGCTAAGATCATTTAATGAGGAAAAGAACAGTCTCTTGAATAAGTTGTATCAGGGTAGATATTCACAAACAGAAGAATGAATTTGGACCCCAACTTCACACTATATAAAAATTGAAAAAGGATTAGAAACCCAATGTAGGTACTAAAGCCATAGAACTATAAAAGAAAACTTAGGTATAAATCATTCTAACTGTGGATTTGGCAATGGCTTTCTTAGATATGACATCAAAACCATGGGCAGCAAAAGAAAAAAATAGCTCAATTGCACTTCATGATAATTTTAGCTTTCTCTTGGGACTCTTGTGACAGCCACCATGTGAGTGAATCCAGGTCATTCACCAGCATTCTCTATTACCTCACAGGACAGCAGATCAACTCAAGAGTAAATGAAGCCAATCTAGACAGGTCACTCTCACCCAAGCCAGCAAGCAGGGGGCCAAGCTAGACCAGGTAAATTCCTAGAGAACTAATAAGTATCAGTTGTATTAAGCATTATGCTTCTGTAGCAGGCATATCTGCCCGGTACTAATGGGCTATAAGTGGCATGGACCTCTTGATTTCCATAATTGAGTTATATTATTTTATATCAGGAATCAGACCAAAACCCTATGTGACTTAAATGGGCATGTCAGATGGTGGACTGGGAAGTATAGCCCATCCCCCAATGGCTGCCAACGAGACCTAAAACCTGGTCTGTGAAGTGGCAGTGCTCTGCTAAATTAGGTGCGGCTGAGGTCAGCATGACCTCAATTAAAATCCTTTCCCTGACTTTTTCACTGACCCGATAGGTCTCTTGCTAACTGCACCTGGTTCCAGTACCTGTTTGCTCTATCCAAGCAAGATAAGTAATGTCCCTTCCCTGAAAACCCTCCTTGGTGCCACTACACCAATGTTTGGTACCGTTTATCACTAGATGACTTCAAATCATATCTTTCTCTGTTCCTTCCTAAGCTTGTAATCAATAAATACTTGATGAACTTGTGGCTTTTGTCTTTGTTGTCCAGGGCAGCAGTGATCAATCCCAAGGCCCAACTTTCTCTCTAAGTCTTATTTCTTTTTAAAAAATTTTTATTAGCTTTGTGTTGGATTGCCTCACAGGAGAAAAGGACCCTCTGTGGGGGTTTTCTGATGACATCTTCTCTCCTATTCCCTATATATGCTTTGAAATGCCTTGTTATTTAGTATATGTGCTGCCAAAGCAAGCATATGCCTTATTATTTATGTAGTCGATACAGAAAATGACCAGCAAGCTGTCACAACAGCCAGAACTGAAGATGTGGAGGACAGCTGATGGCTTCCCATGAGGGCTCATGGAACAAGAGCCCCTGACATTTGCAGCAGGATACAAGGCAGCAAGAGTCACAGCATGAAGTGAGCAGATCCACAGAACCTCAGAGGTATATAAATCACCAGCATTCAAAGGCAGTATGGGGATGAGCTAGCAAGAAAAGACCTGCTCTTCCCACCAAGAGCCAGTGGTCCTTAAGAGATGAATACTACCTCCCCTACATAGAGCCACACATGGACATGGACGACTGCAGAAGTAATTGAAAAAGGAGAGGAAGAGAGTATCAAACTGAGCGGGCAGGACACATATTCTCTGCCCAAAAGCTCACTGCTCCTGACTCCCCCAAAGGGATGCAATCGCCTGATCACTGGCCCTTGGGGGTTGCAAATCTTGGATTCATCAGCAGATCTCAGGTTCTACAAACTAATGGGTCATCATAACACTCAAGTAAGCTGAATGTTTTCATGAGAGGATGTACAAGTTTTAGCCCTATGTCAGAATGCTGGTCTGAATATTATCTGGCAAGAGATCAAGTTGTCTTTTCTCCCACCTTCAGAACAGGAAAAGAATCTGAAAGGGCAAAGAAGAATCACATTGCACATTGCTGGATTAAAACCCCCAGTCAGACTGTTACATTCTCTTAGTCATTTTTTTTCTTTCCCTAATTTTGGAGCTAGCACCATGGCTGGCCCTCAGAGAATATCCAGTCCTTGTAGAAGGCTTTCCTGACCCACTTTGAAACTGTCTGAAGTTCTCCTCTTTTCTATTCACAGCTCCACTTTGACATTCATGGATCTGTTGTGTAAGTGCCCACTTTTCCAACTGATGGGGAGCAGGATCTCTGTGTCCCAGGGCCTCAGCCATGGCTAGCACAATCCCCTCTCCAACACTGGGCACTGCAGACAAAGGGATGCAGTCGCCTGATCACTGGCCCTTGGGGGTTCCAAATCTTGGATCCATCAGCAGATCTCAGCTTCTACAAACTAGTGAAGCTTCAAACACTTGCCCCCTTCAACCCGGTAGAAACCCCTCCCCACAGCCCACCTTATTTGTGTAAAGTCTGTGTTTAGAGACCCACAGATTCCTCTAGTTACTTTTTAAGACTTCTTGCTCTATGCTGGCAAATTGTTAATCAGTTTGTGGCAGCATAAATAAAATTAGAGGGTTTAATTAAAACTAATGAATGAGTGAGCAGAGACCAGCCTGGCTGGTTTGCTCTCCAAGCCTCAGAGCAGTAAATAATCAAAGTGTCACACATCAAGTGATGCATTTTACCAGAAGTGTAAGGGCGGCAGAAACGAGGCCACAAAATGATCCACCTCCTGGGTGCAATTTGTAAGTTGGTGGAATCCCCTTTTCAGTGTTTCTCAGTAACTAATTCTGCAGAAACAGTTCTAATTTTCTGGCTGGTCTTAGCTTTTTTTGTGCTGCTATAACAGAATTAACACAGATGGGGTAACTTACAATGAGGAGAAATGAATTTCATACAGTTTTGGAGGCTGGAAAGTCCAAAATCAAAGGTTGCTTGTATCTGGAACTCCTGCCGCATAGTTGCATGGGGAGAAAGTGAGAGGACAAAGGAGCATGGAAGAGAGGCCGGGGAGAGAGGTGAATTCTTAAAACAAACCCACTCTTGCTATAACAAATCCACTTCCTCAATAATAGTATGAATCCATTCATGAGCGTGGGATCAAATCACCTATTAAAACCCCATCTTTCAATGCTTTTACATTGTTCATTAAGTTTCTAACAGGCATTTTGGGGGGCACATTCAAACAATAGCATGCCCTTCAAAAAAAAAGAGGATGGGAACCAGAGATTTAGCTCAGTGGTTCCAGCATCTGCCTAGCAAGCATGAGGTCCCTGGTTTGACCCCTGATTACTACATACAACAATACGGGGCATGGCAACTCATGCCCACCAGCAATCAGTACCACATACTATAATGCTGGGCATGATGGCTCACGCCTATAATCCCAGCACTCGGGAGACAGAGGCAGGAGGATTGCTGTGTTTGAGGTTTACTTGAACATACATAGTGAACTCAGGGCCAGCCTGAACTACAAAGTGAGACCCTGTCTCAAAAAAAAAAAAAAAAAAAGGATAGTACCCAGGATGATCGGCAATCCTAATTTGCCAGATGTATAGGATGAGAAAAGAATTGTCTCAGATATGTTTTGACTTTCAAATGTTTTTCCACACATTCTTGTAGATAAGAAACCTGTTTATAATTATTTGAGCTTAGACTTAAACTTCATTTAAATATGAATGGGCTTTTTACATGCATGTAAATAAAAGCATGCTTTTTTGCACAGCATAGAAGGCATTTTCCAAAAGTGTGACTCCTGTGTGAAATGTGGTCAAGGGGAATTTGGGCAGCATTTTGCAAACCAGTGGCAGTTCCTCTTCTAAGACCCACAGCCCTGTTATAGCCCAACTTAGCAGTTGTAGAGCTTGTCACAGTCATGATAACTCTACATATAGCATATGTGTCTTACTATTCATTTGTTTTTGAGTGTAGGTCTGCCCAACCAATTGAAAATTGAAATATTCTTTTATTGTAAATTTACCTTTTATTCAACTAAGACTTTATACTAATTTCAAAAACTACTTGTAGGGGGCTGGAGATTTAGCTCAGTGGTTCTGGCATCTGCCTTACAAGCTCAAAATTCCAGATTCGATCCCCAGTAACCACATACAATGCTGGATGTGATGACTCACGCCCACCAGCAATCAATACGACATACCACAGTGCCTGGCGTAGTGGCTCACACCTGTAATCCTAACATTTGGGAGGCAGAGGCAGGAGGATTGCTGAGTTTGAGGCTTCTTGCCTTGCTCTGTCTCAAAAAAACAAACAAACAAACAAAACTACTTGTAGGGTCAGAGATTTAGCTCAGTGGTTCCGGTGCCTGCCTAGCAAGCACAAGGTCCCTGGTTCTATCCCTGGTAACCACATACATCAATACAGGGTGCAGTCGCTCATGTCCACTGGCAATCAGTACCACATACCACAAATGTCAGGCTTGATGGCTCAAGCCTATAATCCTAGCACTTGGGAGGCAGAGGCAGGAGGATTGCTGAGTTTGAGGCTCATCTGAGCTACATAATGAGCTCAGGGCCAGCCTGAACTACAAAAAAGCAAGTCCCTGTCTCAAAAAACAAACAAACAAACAAAAAACCCACAACTACTTGTATGTGTGTGTATATATAAGGGGTTAAGAAATATTTGTTATAGCAACAGAGCCATTGGGCAGGTAAATTTGAGAACTACTGCATATGTCAAAACTTGGCCATGGGATCTCGTGATTTTGCTGGTTTCGACTCATCAGGTCTGATCAATACAGTCAATGCAGTGGGCCACTGAGATGTTTTGTCAGGTGTCAAAATATTCAAGTCTCTGTGGACTATAAGGCACAGAGCAGAATTGACATTGCTCTCAGACAAGTGCGAGAAAGTGCATGTTGACTTCGATAGGTAAAAGAAAACTGATCCCAGCGGTCCAGTTGGGTAGCCATGTTAGCTGAATCATATGATTATAATGACACACTTGAAGAAGCTAACTTTAAGGGAGAGGGTTTATTTGGCCCACAGTTTTAGAGACCGAAGAGCACAGCACCTACGTCAGCTCAGTTCTGGTGACGACTATGTAACCAATGGCAGAAAGCAGATCATCATGGTAATGGTAGGGACATGTGTCAGAGCAAGCAGTCCCATGTAAATGAGAGCAGAAAGAGAGTGAACGAGCTGTGGTCACAAAGTCCCCTCAGAATCATGCCCCTAGTGACATAAGGACCTCTTGAAGGGTCCCAGTATCTCCCAGTACCACCACTCTGGGGACTAAGACTTCACATAAAGACCTTTGTAAAGTATTCAAATTATGCTCAAACTCTAACAATAAGTACAGAGAAAAAATAGTACTATCTAATTCAGTGGCCTGGAGCTGTGACTATTTTGTCTAGTAGAGTGTACATTTGGAACAGATGACATTGGGGTCATTATTTCATTGTTTATAATCATATCCTCCAGGACCTTTGGGGTTCTGCACAGAGTGGACAGATGTTACATAGAAATGTGATTGCTACCATCACTCTTACTTCTTTCGAGTATTTTGTGGTAACCTTATTTCTGCAGTTGTCCTAGGAATGTAATGTTGTTTCTGGCATTCTTGTCAAAAGAGAGCAGGTGTTTGCTCCTGACCTTGCCTATTACAGTGATCTTCACTTTATAGATAAGAGGTTATGTAGGGATTTTCACATAGTGTACAGTATGTCTATTCCAATTATATGCCCAAGAACTGAGGAAAAACCAGGAGTGGTCTGTGGACCACAGGCAGACCTGACTCAGGAATTCCTATTCTGTCTGATGGTGCTTTGGGTCCCCAGAAACTAGTATCAACTCAGAGCCAATGCCCAATAATCTACTTTTTGGGGGGATAGAGGGAGACAGGGTCTCGCTTTGTAGTTCAGGCTGGCCCTGAGCTTACTATGTAGCACAGGCAAGCCTTGAACTCAGCTATCTTCCTGCCTCTGCCCCTTGAGTGCTGGGATTATAGGTGTGAGACACCAGGCTCCACACTGTGGTATGTGGTACTGACTGCTGGTGGGCATGACTCACCATGCCTGGCATTGTTGTACGTGGTTAACAGGGATCGAACCAGGGACCTTGTGCTTGCTAGGCAGGCACCGAAACCACTGAGCTAAATCTCCAGCCCATTGCTCAGTAATTTTAGAAAGATCAGGGGATTTTCTCTGTCAAGTGCAGTCATTCTCATAAGCAATCCTAAGTCCCTTTGGAAAAGGCTTAGAATGCAATTTACAGTATATATTTCTGGCAGTGATGTAGGATCCTTCCTCAGTGGGCTTCTTCATTCACTGGTCACTGACCATATGAACTGGCTTAAGTACAGCAATGGAGTGAGAAACTGTCATGATGGTGCTTTTGAAAAGTGGTTGGATTGTAGGGGCTTATAGTTAACTTGCTCTTAGGAGGTAGGGTCTGGATGGAAAAGCAAAGTCATGGTAGATGTGATCTGTAAGGGTCTCTCTTTCTCCCTGCCTGGCTCCTCTCCCCACTCACTCCACTTTCTCAGTGCCATTAAATGAGCAGGTGCCTTCACTGTGCCATTCTCAAAACCTCTAGAGAGCCTTTCCTCATTTAGATTGTGTCAGGCCTCACATCCCAGTACTGAGAAAGTGACTAAGATTCCTAATAGCTGTTCTTTTTTATGCTCCAATCATATCAAGAAAAAGCTGATAAAAAATTATTAATGGGGGCCAGAGATTTAGCTCAGTGGTTCTGGCATCTGCTTCGCAAGCGCAAGGTCCTGAGTTCGATCCCCGGTAACCACATACAATGCTGGGCACAGTGACTCACGCCCACCAGCCATCAATACCACATACCACAGTGCCGGGCGTGGTGGCTCATGCCTGTAATCCCAGCACTCGGGAGGCAGAGGCAGGAGGATTGCTGAGTTCCAGGCTTGCCTGGGCTACATAGTGAGCTCAGGGCCAGCCTGAACTACAAAGTGAGATTCTGTCTCAAAAAAAAAGAATTATTAATGTAACGGGATTAGAAAATGGGATTTAATAGTGGGGGAAAAAGTAAAACTCTAAACAACATGGACACAGCAGCTTTGAGGAGGAACCACAATTTTGGGGTCAGAGGTAGTCCCATAGAAGTCTTCAGGCTGGGATCCAGCCCTCCTTGGAGAGGTTGTGGCCAGAGACCACTGGATCCATAAGTTTCCACAGCCTGCTGGTGACAGAAAAAAGAGTCTTAAAGTCCTGAGGGGTCCCTAGAGGACAGAAGCAACAGAATATATGTGATATGAGAAGCGGTTTACTAGACTGGCTCACAAGGGCAGAGGCCAAGTCATCCCACTAATTTCTATCCACTGGCCTGAGTGCTTGGGAACCACTAGCTGCCCTGTGCAAGAAACTGGACACCTCAGAACGGGGGCCAACCATGCAGTGCAGCTGAAAACTAAGGCCTGGAAGCTCCCTGGCAGGTGGCTAGTGCAAATCTGCACCCCAAGGTGGAAAAAACTGGACTCTGATATTCATAGGCAATGGCAGCAGCCAATAAATGCACCCTCCCAGGAACAGCCCAGCGAGTATGACTGTGCAAGCTTTCCCTGCTTTCCTTCCATCCAGGTCCCACCTTCAGGGCGGCTCTCCCCTCTGGGTTCACTGATCTATATGCCAGACATCTCTGGAAACGCCCTCCCAGACATGTCCACAGGCATGCTGGACTGATTTCTAGGCATTTCTCAATCTGCTCCAGGTGATAGGTGAACTCGTCACACGTGCTGCTTCCTCAGAGGATCTGAGACCATAGGAGGGAAGCACCCAGATGGTTCAGGCCTGCAGAAGGCCGCCCAAGGGCAGTGCTTTGACCTCACCCTTGGTCCTTCCTCACTGGCAGAAGCCCACGACTACGGCTTCCTCCCCACCCTGGAGCTCCTGGTCTCCTACAAAAGGAGTAGACCAAGGTAGTTTGGCTCTCCTGTTCCCTGCCGATAATCTTAGGGCTCGGCTCTGGTTCCTCTGTCTCTTTTAGGACAGTAAGTCCAAGATGGCATGTTTCCACTAAAGTAATTTTCCTTAGCACCTGATGGTATGATGTGAACTGACCTGGGTTGCCCTGCATTGGACAAACCACACCACCCATGTACCAACATTTAGAGACAGTTTCTTCTCTCACCTCCCAATGAGAAAGCAACAGTGATCCTCCTAGAAGCCCAGGAGGTCCTCAAGGCACACTACTGCCCCTTAAAAAAAAAAAATCCTCTGTAGGACTAGATACTAGGCCATTCTGGTTTTACAGGGCTTTTGGCAAAAAGTTGTACATTACACCCGTGGCCTTTTCTCTGTGTTACATTGTTACATACCATCTCTTAATTTCTGCCATCTAGATAGACAGGATTGTTCAAATCACTGGTTCCTTTAAAGTTCTCCCTTCAACTTCCCTCTGTGCCTCCAAGTGTACTACAGACAACATGAGGACCTCAGCTGACCTCTACTAGCCTGTGGAAACTCCTCAGTAAATATCCAGAACTGTGCTCACCTTAGAACTTGAGCTGACAGCTCTGCTACTTTCCAATGCTGCTGCGTAACTAAGAATCTTTCCCTCAGATTCCTAGTAAAGTTCCTCACTTCCTTCTGAGCCCTCACAGCAGCATCCTTAAAGTCCAGACTGCTAACAAGTCTGTTCGAGGTGATCTTAAATTTTCTCTGTCACAGCCAGAGTCCTTCTCAGAGGACACCCTTGCCATGTTATCCTTTTTATCTCAGCCACAGAGACGGTCTCATGTCAAATCCTCCTCACATTTCAAGTCTCTTTCATCAACAAGTGAGTGATCCCTTTTAAGGACTCACCTGGGTAGGTCTGTCCCATCCAAGATAGTATCCCTCTCTTAAGATCAACTTGGGACTTTAAGTATGTCCACAAAGCCCTTTTGCCATAGAGTTTAACATAATCATAGCAGTAATGCCATAGTTCTGATCCTCTCAAAAGGAGGGGCTCAAATTAGGTCACCAGGGGTCACCTTACAATTCAGGCCAGCACAAACTCCTACCTTATAGTAGTACTATTGTACAAATCAAATGACTTTATACAGAATACTCCTTGATATATGAAGAAATGACATCCCAATAAATCTATCATAAGTTGTAAATATCATAAATTAGACATGGCCTTACTACACTCTACCTACCAAGCCTCACCAGATCTCATGGCTGACTGGGGCCTAGAGCCCACTGCTATTCCCTGGCAGGGCCAGAAATCTTGTACTGAATATTGCTAGCTGAGGAAAAGATCAAAAGGTAAAAATACAAGTTCTGACAACTGCATATCATTGTTTTTGCACCACATAAAATCTACAAACCCTAAGTGGATCTACTATGAGTCAGGGCCACCTCTCTATGTGAAAATCAGTCAGTGGCTGGCACACAGCTGCTATCAGATGTTAGTCATCACAGCTGTTGTCACTAAACACAAATTCCCAGACCCCTTCTATTCCTCTGGAAGTAGAACTCGCCATGGTGGACCAGAAGTGGATGCCTCCCAGATGCACAGGAAGCACAGCTTTCTAACTCTATTCTACCCCCACAGACGCTCCTCCTCCTTTCAGCTCCCACCTCTCACCTTGATCACTGTTTCCTTAAATTTCCCTCAGCTCGGGGTGTCTTGTTCACCAGAGTAACCACTGTGAAGTCCCATGGTAATGTTGTTTTCTAAAAGTTGCACTGTTCTGAGCCAGGCATGGTGTAATTCCAGCACTTGAGAGGCTGAGACAGGAGGACCATTGTGAATTCCAGAGAAGCCTAAGACACTTCCTCAAAAAAGCCAAAAAAATAGACAAAATAAAGATTATACCATTTCTCATTTTCCACTGGACAAACATGACATGTTACTCTTAGCTGCCTATTCCAGCCTAGGAGTCAACATAGAGACAAACAGGTATGGAGCAGCAGGCAAGGGGCAGAAATCAGCCGAGTCCCAGGAATCCTAGCAGCTGAACAAAACAGTATTTGAGAAAAGGCTGCAAATGCCTCTCAACCAGGTAACACCGTGGGATCACAGCTTTAATTAAAAAATGCGAAGTCTGTACTGGGAATGAGGGCTGGGACCCTAGCTGGTGTGGTGCGTATGTTGTTTTCTGACTGATGAAGAACTGAAGCTTTTGGGCTGGCAGAGAAAAGCCTGGACTCAGCAAGTTTCCAGCATGGAAGCAATTTGGAAGGGGCTTAAAGATCAATTCCCTGCCTGAAAGGTCTAAGCAAACCCAAACCAGAGATTTTTACACAAATGATTAGAAATGAAAGCAAAAATTTCGTCAAAGCCTAGATTGGCCCCTTGATGTTACTTGAAGGAAATTAATGGGGAGGGCTGAAGAGATGGAGTCGGCAATATGAAAGGCTCCAGGGATAGTCTGTGATTTTGTTCCTAGTGTAGCAGAAATGAGCCCGCCCAGGAACCCTGGGGGAGAAATAAGACATGTGCATAAGTGAGATTAATCAGTTAAGCTCACACCGACCTAATGAGTCATCTTTGACATCACAAAGCAAGAAAAGCACAAGTCCTGGCTGGCAGGGCCTGTGCTCTTAGAAGCTGTGGGTCTGAATTGCCAAGGGCAAGGCTGGGCACAACTCTGAGCTCTGAGCTCTGAGCTCAGCCCAGAGGGAATGACAGAACTGTGCAACGTCCTGAGGTTACAGACCTGCCCGGGGAGGAGGCTGCAATGGAGCTTCTGGGGATGGGATTGGGGATTTGTGCCACTTCTCCCATTGAGAGGCCCCTTTTCAAATCCAGGGACCCAGCTTTCAACCACACCACCCATCCCAGTGCTCGCTGGGAGACTGCTGGCTTCTAGAGGTTGGCAGAGGCCGGGTGAGCCCAGGTGCACCAGGCCTCCTCAGTCTTCAGACTCTGGCATGATTTTAGTGTCTTCAGGAAATGCTCAGGGACAGCAGTGCCTTGCACCCTTTTGTAGTTAAGAGTTTGAAATACACTCTTAAAGATTAGGATTGTTAGCAGGGCCCAGTGGTGCACACTCTAATGCCAGCATTTAGGGAGGCTGAGGCAGGGGGATTGAAAATTGAAACCCAACCTGTACAACTTAGAAATTTAGCAAGACTTTACCTCAAATATAAAAACAATAAGAGGGCCAGAGGGTTAGCTCAGTGGTTCCGGCGCCTGCCTCACAAGCGCAAGGTCCTGAGTTCGATCCCCGGTAACCACATACAATGCTGGGCATGGAGACTCACGCCCACCAGCCATCAATACCACATACCACAGTGCCGAGTGTGGTGGCTCATGCCTGTAATCCCAGCACTTGGGAGGCAGAGACAGGAGGATTGCTGAGTTCCAGGCTTGCCTGGGCTACATAGTGAGCTGAGGGCCAGCCTGAACTACAAAGCGAGACCCTGTCTCAAAAAACAAACAAACAAAAAAACAATAAAAAAAGAATGAGGTATATAGCTTAGTGGCAAGGGCCTGGTTTCAATCAAGGGCCCAGTACTGGAAAAAGGTGGGGGGGGGGGACACTTGTTATTCTGGCATCCCATGTAAGTCTCCTTTCTCCCTCATCCCTTCTTCTCCTTCTCAAAATACTGTTGGATTCTAAAATTTGACTTTACAAATACAATTCTACCTTGCCAAAGTCCCATACTGGATTACTGAAGTAGAGAAGAAAGAAAAACCAATTAAGTCATGCAGATTGCTTTGGATCCTGACAGCTCCAAGTTGGCCTGGGTATCTGATCACTTTAAAAGGCCCAAAGCCCACTGGTAGTACCAGCTGCTCTGGACACTGAGGCAGCAAGGTGCGAAGATCTAGAACAACCTGGCAACTGAAAACTGAGACCTGGCTCAAAATAAAACAATACAAAGAGATGAATTTTGGTATGGCTTGTGTTTGGTTGTCTCCCTAAAGCCTCATGCAAATAAGGTAGGGATATTTTGGAGTTGGTTAAATCTAGAATGTGTGATTCATGGTGCAATGCTAGGCTCAAAAGCACTAGGATTAAGGGTATGAGTGCTACTCACCTTAAATAGTCTAAATAAAATAAAGGGAGTGGAAAGATGCTGTTATATCCCTTGCTGTTTTGCTACTGTCTATCTACCATGAACTGTTGCTTCTCTGCCATGCGCCACCCTGCCTTGGAACCAGCCGACTATGAATGAGCTCAATAAACTTTTCTCCTTTTGACTTTGAGTGATAGGTATTTTTGTCTCAGCAGCAAGAGAAAGGTAATTTTATAGGTAGAAAAGCCAGCTAGACATATGTAGGCAGATAGGGCCAGCTCTTGAAAGACTTACAAAAAGGACAATCTCAAAGGTCAACACCATCAATGAGAAACTACACTTCCAGATAGCAGTGACCTGCAGAGACCTCACTCTCCCAGGATGGAATGTCAAAATCCAGATCCGGCCCCTCCCTGGGAATGCAATGAGTGCAAATTCCCCAGACAGCAGACCAGGACTTTGAACCACCTGGAGGAGTTTCCTGAGTCAGCAAGACCCTCTAGGGCTTGATTTCTCATTGGACCCTATTCAATCGAAGTTGCTGAAGTAACTATGCTTGTCATTTACCCATTGGTTAGCCATGGTTTGCCTGTTTCTTTCAAATCTTATTGGAAGCCCCTACTGTACTCATTGGTTAATTGTAGCCCATCTACTTTTTAAAATCTTACTGGTAGCCCCCTATATCAGACCTGCCTCACCTCATGGCTTTGCTCCATAAAAGCCCTCTAAAAAGTGAGGTAGGGGGGTTACTCACTTTCCAGGTTCCCCTTTCTGTCTCTCTTAAGGCAGAAGCTTTCTCTCTCAATACAATTTTCCAACTCAAACCTCCGTTGTTCCTAAAATTCATTCTTCGATTTTTAGAGAACACGAACTAGCATTTCAGGTGGGGAGTTTGGCCTTAACTCTCCTGAGTCAGGAACTAAGAAAGAATTTGGTACCAGACAGGTGGGGTTGTTGCTGTGGCGTTACCTGGCCACGTGGCTCAAGAGCCTTTGGAACTGGCCTGCACAAAAAGAAAGAGTTAAGAAAGATTTTGAGATGTCAGTTTAAGCAGAGCCGGAACACCCTAGGTATGGGAGATCCTGATTAGAGCTTAAAAGGTTAGAAAGCCAGTAAAGCCTTGGCTCAGGAGGTTTCTCCTGGGAAGAAAGATTGCCCAGGCTGCTGGACTCCAGACAGTGTGTGTTAGGACTTGGCAGAAAGTTTGTCTGCATTTTGTTCATGTTCTCAGATTTTGGCTGAGACTGAGGTTAAGGACAACGGATGAATTAATCTAGCAGAAGAAATTTCAAGGCAGTCTAATGTTAAGGCAGTGGCATGGTTACTGTGGGGAGGGGGCTTTTAGCCAGATTTATGTAAAGAATCAAAAGCAAATAGCACAGCAGAAAATTTTAAAATGTTTTTAGTTTCATGAGAAAGGAAGCTCCTGCAAAGCTATGGACTGCAAAGAGAAAGCAGAGGAGACCTCAACTGATTGCAGAGGAACAGGCAAATAGAAAAGATGGCCTGAGGGCACCACAAGAAGCACCAGGTCTCCAACCTTTGTAGCCTCAAAATTGCAAAAGTGAGTTTTTGTTCAGAGGAAAGCTCCAGGGCACCACATTCTAGATGGCCAATGGCCTAGAGAATTTGATCCTAGGGATTGGCCCAGTATGCTCAGCAATCCAGACACTCAACCCCTACAGCTAAGACAGAAGGAAGCCTGGCTACCACTTGAACTAGCAGCAAACCTGGCACCGACCACATGGTGCTAGTTTCAAGCACACGCAAAATGCAAGAGTTATGGGGTCAGGAAGGCTTCCACCCAGACCTCAGAGGAAAGCCTGGGAGGTCAGCCAGCCTGCCTCTGAGAGGGCAGTGTGTGAAGCTGTGAGTGTGGATCCAATGGTACAGTGGAGAGCCCACAAGTTTGGAAAAGCCAGGACTGTGGATTTTCTGAGGAAAGCTGCAAGAAGAGAGCAGAGGAAACCCAGGAGAGAAGCCATGGGAGCTACAACCACCAGGGCACAGATTTCCAGGGATATGGGAAGTGGAACTGTGAGATTTAGTTTGTCCTACTAGATTTTGGTCTTGAGTTGGTTCCATTCCTTTATATCCCTCTGTGTGTAACTTTTGGAATGGAAATGTCTATGTTGTGCTATTGAATGTTAAAAGTGTTTAACTTTCTTTTCATTTGTACAAGGGCTTACAGCTAAGAATTTACCTTAAACCCCAGAGGAGACTTTGGCAATTCTTAGAGATAGACTAAATGCCTTTTGGCTAAAGGGAGATACATGAGTCTTTGGTGTGGGGACAGGTCCAGAATGTTATGGCTTATGTTTAGATGTCCTCCAAAGCCTCATACAAATGAGACAGTCTATTTCAGAGGTGGCTGAATCTAGAGTGTGATTTATGGATCAATCGTAGACCTAGGAGCATTAGCATTAAGGGTGCAAGTGCTGTCTGCCCTAAGTAATCTGAACAAGACAAAAGGGGCAGGAAGATGCTATTAAGGTCCCTTGTTGCTTTTGCTCTCTTCTACTACCATGAGCTGCCCCATCACCCTGTCTTGGAGCCAGCCAATTATGAACTGAAACCTCTATGAACTGTAAGCCAAATAGACCTTTTTCCCTTTAACTTGGAGTGTTAAGGATTCTGTCTCATCGGTGAAAGGAAAGCAAGAAAGATAGGTTTCTAGCTCAGTAGTAGAGCAGCCCTAAGTTCCATCCCTAGTAACAGAGCACATATGTGCAGGTATGTGCATGTGTACACACACACACATGCCTGTGCCTGTGTACACACACACACACAAGCCCCAAAATGAGAATGCTCATGTGGCTCCTAATGATGATTGCTGGGCTTCAAATGCCAAAGGGAAGACACATGGGAAGAAGGCCCTAAACCTTAAAAAGCAGCCTGCACATTGCATGATACACAGACCTCAATGGCACTGACCAGCCCCTTGTCCTGCTTCCTTGGTGCCTCCTGCAAGCTGCCCCATTCACCTTACTCTTCCAAAATCTCGTGATTCAGGGTTTCCAGGTCATTTCTTTCCTAAGACCATCACAGCAACTCTCCATGTGTGCCTTGTGCTGGGACTTGTTTGGTCGGTAACACTCCTTACAGGGGATGTCAAGTAAAATGAAGCAGGGTCAGACCACAGTCATGAGAAATTCACTGCATTTCACACAGTGCCTCATCAAAATCTGGCTGCCATTCCCATGTGTCTATACGATGCATCCACTCAGCCTCTATCCACTCCCCTGCACACCACGCATTCCCCACTGTCTTAGTTTTCCTTCTTACTGCTGTTACAAAATAACACACTTGCTAGTTAAAGTAGGAAAGGTTTATTTCAGCTCATAGTTGGCTGGCTCCCAGGCAGCATGGCAGAGGAGAAATAGTCAATGATACGGCAGGCAGGGTGTGATAAATTTGCTTTGCTCTCCACCCCCTTTTATACTGGGGATTGAACTCATGACCTTTCTTTGCAAGGCAGGGGCTGGAACCTCTGAGCTAAATTCCCACCCTCTTCTTCCACTTTTCATTCATCCAGGCAGCAAGCTCATGCCACCCACACCCAGGGTAGGGCTTTCCTCTTCAGTAATTCTGTCACCCATAACCATGCTAAAGCAGCCAAGTGAATAATCCAGTTACCATACACCCACAATCCAGCCACCACACAAAGCTCCACCAGTGAGTAGATGGGGGTTTGCAAAGACATCTAGATATAAGCCATAACATTCTGCACCGAGCCCCCAAAAGACTCATGTCCATCCATTTATGCAAAATGCATTTAGTCTATCTCTAAGAATTGCCAAAAGTGCCAACAGTTTCAGCACTACTGAAGAATCCACATCCATATTCTCCTCCCAGATCTAAGGCACACTCTTAGCTGTTAGGCCTTGTAAAGTTGAAGAATAAATAATACTTCTAGAATCCAATGGCACAAGATAAACATTATCACTCTAAAGTGTAGAAATAAAGAGCCAGGACCAAAATCCAGCAGGGAAAACATTAAATCCCTTAGTTCTGTGCCCAGCATCTGAGATAATGTGTGGCAAGATATAAATTCCACTGCTGAGGCACTGCCAGTGCTTGTGGCCCTTAGGCCTCTCTCTTGGGCCAGCTCTGCCTACTCTTTGTGGCTGTCCTTGGATGATCCAAATGGCTGTCCTTGGATGATCACTAATGGAATCTCCAAATTTCTGGGATCTCCACTGTACTTTTGACTTCACACTCACAGCTCCACATGCTACCCTCTCAGAGCACACTACCTGGCCTCCCAGGCCTTCTTCTGAAATCGTGGTTCAATGTTTCCTGACCCTACAGCCCTTACATTCCTTATGTACCTAAAACCAGCACCATATGGATGACACCAAAGCATGCCAACACCTGGAGCAGTCACCAGGCTGCCTTCTCTCTTGGCTGTAGGGATCCCTAGGCTGCTGCCGTTTTGGAACTCTCTAGAACTCTGCTGTGGTGGTCTCTTTTCAAAGCAAAGGCTTTTCAACTTTGCGATTTTGAGGCTGCAAAGGGTGGTGTCCAGCTGGTTCTTGATATGTACTCAGGCTACCTTTTCTATTCTCCATTTCCAGGATACAGTAATACTTTGTCTTGTGAGCATAATTCAGTTCAGAAACATGCTTGTAATCCAAAGCACTTGTATATTCAAGTCAATTTCCCCATAGGAAATAATGGAAATTCATGGCTGGGGATTTAGCTCAGTGGTTCCGGCGTCTTCTTTGCAAGCATAAGGTCCTAAGTTTGATCCCTGTAACCACACACCACAATGCCAGGTGTGGTGGTTCATGCCTGTAATCCCAGCACTCAGGAGGCAGAGACAGGAGGATTGCTGTGGGTTCAAGGCTGGCCTGAGCTACATAGTGAGTTATAAAGTCTGGCTTTATAAAGCAAGACCCTGCCTCAAAAAAAATAATAATAGAAATTCAGGTGACTCATTCCACAACCCAAAATATTAATATAAAAATGATTACAATATTATACTATAATAAAAATAATAAAGGAAATACAAAACATAAAGAAAGGCAAATTGACTTTCATGTCCTTCCATTTATGCAAAATGCATTTAGTCTATCTCTAAGAATTGCCAAAAGTGCCAACCTTTCTGGCTGGTGTGAGAGAGACAAGAGAGAGGAAGCTCAACTTTGTGTAGGACAGTTTCCACAATCACTAATGCGATCACTGCTATTTACCAGTTCAATGGAATCTTTTTCTTTATATGCAGCTTTAACAAGGAACCTATCCAATGACATTTGGTTTTGCCTCCTTTTGAGAACATGAAATTTCATCAGCATTAAACAGATTCACTACTACAACCTTATTCAGGGAGTGTTGTGTATTTTTTTTACAAAATTTTTCATATTTCTACATTTTACACATCTCCTTAGTCTCATCTGAAGGGAGGGATTCCTCTGCCTTTTTCTCTTCCTCCTCAGCATATCACATCTCCTGCATAACCTATGGCTGTTGGGAGATGATGGTCTGTAATCCCACAGTAAGAGAAAGAGAGTGAGGGCTGGAGATTGGAGATTTAGCTCAGGGGTTCTGGCGCCTGCCTCGCAAGTGCAAGGTCCTGAGTTTGATCCCGGTAACCACATATAATGGTGGGTGTGGTGACTCACGCCCACCAGCAATCAATACCACATACCACAGTGCTGGGTGTAGTGGTTCACACCTGTAATCCCAACACTGGGGAGGCAGAGACAGGAGGATTGCTGACTTCGAGGCTTGCCTGGGCTACATAGTGAGCTCAGGGCCAGCCTGAACTACAAAACAAGACTCTGTCTCAAAAAAAGAAAAAAAGAGAGAGAGAGATAGAAAGAGAGGGAAGAGACAGAGAGGCAAGGGGAGAGAGGGAACCACTGGCTCAGTTGTGAACATGTGAGATCATATACTACTCACTACAAGATATTAAAATGTGTTAAATTGTATTCTAAATGTTTGCTCATCTTGTGGAACATTTGTGGTACAAGTTACTTGCAATTCAAGGTTTTACTGTACTTAATTTATTAATCCTAATCATTTTAGCAACTGTTTCCTCTGCTTCATCTTTGCGCTCCACATGATTACTAGCACTTCCTTTCTGCCCAAACTGAAAACTTTTCTGATCATTCTGCTGGGTCATTTGCTCCTGATTCTCAAGATAAAGCTG
The DNA here is from genome assembly GCA_004025085.1 of Thryonomys swinderianus. Classification (NCBI taxonomy): domain Eukaryota; kingdom Metazoa; phylum Chordata; class Mammalia; order Rodentia; family Thryonomyidae; genus Thryonomys; species Thryonomys swinderianus. The sequence goes on along the minus strand of PVIC010001831.1, from coordinate 63,279 downwards.
GCTAAAAGGCCCCAACAATAATCATGCCACTGCCTCACACAAGACTACCTTGATACTCCTTCTGCCAGATTAATTAGCCTACTGCCCTTAATCTCAGTGTCAGGCAGTCTCAGGACATCGGCAAAATATAGACAAATTTTCTCCCAAAATATAACACATATGGTCTAGAGTCCAACTTGCAATACTGGACAATCCTTCCCCCCCCCCAAAAAAAACCCTAAAGCTGAATTTTACTAGCTGAATTTTTATCAGAATTTTGGACTTTTGAGTTGAGACTAGAATCTTCCATCAAGTTGGGCTCACAGCATTCTAGGTTGCTTCTCCAGCTGATATCTCCAAATTTTTCCAAACTTTTCCCACATGTCAGCCCCCAAATCTTCTGAACCACATGGCCAAGTGTCACAGAAATGACCCCATTTTTCTGGTAACAGTCTGCCTTACTTTTTTTTTTTTTTTTGAGACAGGGTCTTGCTTTGTAGTTCAGGCTGGCCCTGAGCTCACTATGTAGCCCAGGCAAGCCTCGAACTCAGCAATCCCCCTGCCTCTGCCTCCCAAATGCTGGGATTACAGGCATGAGCCACCATGCCTGGCAGTTACTTCTTGTTGAGACAGAATACTCAATACCCACAAATTAAAGGAGGTGAGGTTTAGTTTAGCTCACAGTATGTAGAGGTTCCAGTCCATAGCTGGCCTGAACAAAGGACAAATGGCATAGGGGTGGGGCAGCAGAGAAACAGTCCATGTGTGGCAAGTAGGAAGCAGCATGTTGCCTTCTTTCTTTCCCCTTTTATTCCATCCAGGCTACAAGCCTGTGCATTGGTGCTACCTACACCCAGAGTAGGGTTTCCTTCTTCAGTAAATCCATTGTCCACACCCAGAACTATGCTAAACAAGTTATACCCATAATTCAGTATCACACACCCATGATTCAGCCACCTCCCAAAACCCCCACCTGTGCCAGCGTGAGTTTTTAGTTGACATTTAGATGTTAACCATGACACTAATCCACATGCCTGCTACTCCTTACCTCCCTATGTACCATCTATCCATCATCTTTCTGTCTCTAATACTTACATTAATTATCTGCTCTGTACTTGTTCTCTCTGTGATGGTGGAATGTCAGAAATGAGAAATTACATGTAATATCATATCAATTATTAATGAAGTCATTTCCTTACCTTGTCACTTTCAGAGCCTTGTGAACGGAAGGGAGAGATTTCCCATATCCTCCTTATGCATCCATACACCAGCCCTCACTACATTCCTCATTTCTCACTACAGTTTTAAATTATTGCAATTATCGAACCTATATTGGGGTCTGCAGCCATACCATTCCAAATATGCCTGATCCCATCTGAACCTATATTGGTGGCTCTTTATCACTTAAATTCCGTAGTTCATATTAGGCTGTATTGGGTGTTTAATGTCCAGTGGGTTTTTTTCAGTGTAGACTTAAATATATCCATCATGTGGTATCATGCACTGTATTTCCATTCCCCTAAACAACTCCATACTCTGTCTCTTTAACCCTGCCTCCTCCTGCTCCTGCCAACCACTGACCTTTTTCCCATCCTGTAGCTTTGCCTTTTCCATAAAGTCACAGACCTAAAGTCATACAATTTATAGACTTTCTGCATTGACTTCTTTTTCTTACTAATATGCATTCACATTTTCTTGCCTTAATAACTCATTTCTTTTTATGTTAAATAATATTCCACTGTCTGGATGTACAAACTACACTTTTTCCACTTTTCCCACTGAGTGGATATCTACCTGCATAAGAACAAGTTTGGTCCTCACTTCATGCCACATACAAACATGGACCAGGTATGTAGGCTGCCTGGCAAGTGCAAGGTCCTGAGTTCGATCCCCAGAATAAAAAAAATTAACTCAACTTTGAGGAAAGTCATCCAGTCATACCTAGAACTGTAGAACTCTCCAAGGAAATCATAGGAGTGGGCTGGGGATTTAGCTCAGTAGTTCCAGTGTCTGCCTGGCCAATGCAAGGTCCTGAATTGGTAACACATGCCACAATGCTAGGCCTGGTGGCTCATGCCTGTAATCCCAGCACTCAGGAGGCAGAAGCAGGATTACTGTAAGTTGAAGGCCAGCCTGGACTACATAGTAAGCTCAGGGCCTTCTGAACTGCAAAGCCAGACCCTGTCTAAAAAAAAAAAGATAGCATAGGAGTAAGTCTTCATCACTTCCTATTCACATTGATTGCTTGGATATGATACTAATGACATAACAAATGAACAAAAGTTAGACACTTCATCACAAGTGACTACTTTTGTACTTCAAAGGACATTACCAGATATATTTGCAAATCATACATTCTATAAGCTCTAATATGAGGAGTACAAATGCTTAAACTTCATCCAGGAAAAAAAAGATCACCCAATTATATAATGGTAAAAAAATGAATGTATACAAATAGCCAACAAGCACATGAAAAGGTGCTTGGTGTCAGAATCATAGGGAAAAGCAAATCAGACCTCCAAAGAGATGTCATTTTATACCAATTGTGATGTTTTCAAAAGTAGAAACAATGAGTGCTGGCCAATGCATTGAGGACTTGAGACATGTGAATATTGCTGTCAGGATGTGAACTGTTGCAGCTGCTGTGGGCACAGGCAGGGTGGTCCTCAGAATATTAGATGCAAAGTGCCCGGTTAACTGACACTTTCCCATTGAGGTATGTGACCAGAAAGTTGAAAACTGGTATTCAGCGAAATGCTGGTATTCAAATATCCATAGCAGTGCTAGACACGATAGCAAAAGATGGAAAGAACCCAAAGGCCCACCAGTGGAGGACAGCTGAGCACACAGGCCCAAGGGGTCAGAGGGCAGTAGTCATGGTCTAAAGTTTTCTCATGCAGTAATGAAACCATGTTGGCGTCTTTAGAGGTGGTAGTTATGCAACATACTCGGTTTTGTTTTGTTTTATGTTTTTTTGAGCCAGGGTCTTGCTTTGCAGTTCAGGCTGGCCCTGAGCACACTATGTAGCCCAGGCTGGCCTCAAACTCTAGGTAACCCTCCTGCCTCTGCCTCTCTAGTATTGGAATTACAGACATGCACCACCACGTCCAGCATGTGCAGCATTCTGAATGTACTAAATGCCATTTTTAAATAATTAATTTTGTGTGCTGTGAATTGCAACTCAATAAAATGCTAAAAATATTTTATTAAATATTTCCTAGTAAGTCTATTTTATTGCTGTATATTAGGATAGGATAGGTTTGATGTAACTGCAGGAAGTGAGGATATTATCTGGGGGACATTTAAACTGGAACTGTCATAAACTATCATAGTGGAGCTGGTGAGCAGAAAATTCAGTATGTATGCTGGAGTGTGGGGGACAGGCCCTCACCCTGCCCTGCTGCTCCTACTGAGTCCCCTTAGATAGTTTGCCCCAGTTTAAGCTCCTGCGACCCAAAGCCCAGCTCAGGCACAGCTGGTCAGCCTTGTCACCACAGAAAAAGCTCCAGACTATGGATTAAATGTGATCACTGGGAGAAAAGGAAGGAGTCTAGATCCAAGTGAGCTGAAAATCAGGAGAGACAAGAAACGAGTAGGTGACACAAGAAATTGCAGGCCTGGGCACAGAGGGACAGAGTGGGGCTGGGCTTTAGCAGACATGTGGTACAAGATCACAGCAGTGGCACACTCTGAGCAGGCACCATGTGGTATAGTGGGAGCCCTGAGACTGGGGAAACTGAGTAGCAGAGCGGTGTGGAGAATGCAACTCTTCCCTGACTGCTCCTACCTTGCCCCACCAGGCCTTTTTGCCAAACAAACATTGCTATCATTCTAGAATCCTCCAAAAAGTCCTATGTTGGGAACTTGGTCCTCCTGTTAATGGTATCTGGAGGAGAGACCTTAAGAGGGGTCTTAGTTGCTTTCTCATCACTGGGACTCAGTACCTGACACCACAGCTTATTTATTTTGACTCCTGTTTCAGTCCACAGGTGGCTGGCTCCAAGGCAGACAACGTGGCAGAGGGCTGTGGTAGAGGACAGCCGCTCACAGTATGGGGGTAGGAACCAGAGAGAGGAGGGAGGAGCCAGGAAGGGAGACTGGGTGGGTCACCTCTTCCAACCACATCCCACCTCCTCATAGGAAGTCAACTCCAAACCCCATAATCCAATCACCTTCCAAAAAGCCCACCTATCAGTACACAAGGCTTTGAGGGAACATCTAGATATAAACCATAGAAAGAGGTAATTAGGATCAGGTGAATGTGTTGTCAGTTCTCAGTCACTGTAATGAAATACTGTACTTGAGACAATTAGCTTATGAAGGGAGAAGGTTGTTCTAGCTCCCAGTGGTTAGCTGGTCCAGCTGCTTTGGTCCTGTGGTGAAGCAGCACAGCATGGTGGCCTGTATGGTGGAGGAGAATTCTCCTAATGACCCAGAAGCAAAGAGAGCAAGGAGGGGTGGGGCCCCTGAAGGTCACCCTTAGAGCTAAAGACCTCCAGTAGGCCCCGCCTTTTAAAGGTTCACTATCTCCCAGAGCCTCCCCTGGGGTTAAAAATCTTTACCACATAGATCTCTGGGAGATGTTCAAGAGCAACACAATGCCAATGTAGTTGAGAGTGGCCCCATGACATGTTAGTGGCCTTATACAAGAAATGAAGAATCAAGTTAGCACATTTATTCTGTCTCATTGTATGAAGCCCCTGATTGTTATGGTGCAGAAAGAATCACCCATCAAATGCCAAGTAGATGTCCGAGTTCTTAGACATCCCATCCTCAAAAATCATATAGAGAACCTTCAGTTCTCTGTAAATTATCCAGTCTCAGATATTTTATTATATCAAAAGAAAATGGACTATGACACGTTCCCATGGTCTCATGGAAGATGGCCACAAGCAGATGGCAGAGAGGGAAACTTCCTGGCTTTGAGCTTCACAAGTTGGCAGGATCCTTAGATGACACAGATAATAGACATGGGAAGAAAATCTGATGTATAAAAGACTCTACCACCTCTCCTGATCACACCACCAGCTTCCCACCAACTAGGAAACCCTTCCCCAGGTTACCAGCAAGGAAGAGACTATGATAGTACAGATCTGAGAAAGCCCTAGTGACAGGATCCTATGGGTTCCCTTCAGCAGACTGAAAGAGACATCAAAGCTTCCTAAATTGTGAGTTACGCTTGCCTGCTAACTGCTGTACCAACCCCAGCAGGTGTCAGAATGTCAACAGGGAAATGAGGGCCCTGGGCACCTCTACAGAGAACAGTTTAAGCAAGCTTAACAGGAGGACCCTGAAAGCCACAGGGCAGCCCTGAAGATGCAGGAAAGCAGCCCACCCTGAGAAGTCAGTGTGAAGGCAAGAAGGATGCTCTGCACTTTGCTCTTGTGACCAATAAACCAAGGATCAGGACTCCACCCCTCAGAGGCTCAAAGGGAAGATGGAGAAGAGATTCCTGGGCCCTGCTGGAGAAGGGCCCTTTTAAGGAGTTGGTTCCCTGGGTTTCACTTCAGACATCCAGGCACTCAGAGGCTGCTGTTTCCATGGTGGTGCAAGGGGTCTGGCTGCTGGTGTCTTCTACATGATGCTCCTTTTACCAGCATGGACAGTGGAAAAGTTGTGGGGTCTGGAAGGCTTCCACTCAGATTTCAAAAGAAGGCCTGGAGCCCCAACAGAAAACCTCTGAAAAGGCAGAGCACAAACCAGTGTGAATAAAACAAAAGGTGCAGTGGAGACACCAAGAAGCCAGACATGCTGGGAATGCAGAATACTTGGCAAGGAAAGCTGCAGACTATGGGAAGAGTCAGCCCTAGAGAGACCTTGTGGCAGCAGCGAGCAAGGACATAGCACTGGGGAGGCCACAACCTGAAGCTCACCTGTCTCTGTGTATCTCAGACACTGAACATGGAGCTACAGAATTAGTTTGCCCTGCTAGCATTTGGTCTTCGTTGGGCCCAAATCTTTCCTATTTCCCTGTTTCTCCCTTTTGGACAGAGAGTATTTACCATGCACCACTGTGATTTAGTATGATGTAACTTGTTTTGTATTTTTACAGATCACAACCAAGAGTTTTCCTTGTGTCCTAGAAAAATAATTTGACTTAGACTGCTGGGACTTTTGAGGCTTTGGGGAAGGGATTACTGTATTTCCAGTTGTATGCAAGATAGTTGTCACATGTTGACTTGTTATTGTGTTTATCTGAAGATTTTATTGGCTTAAGGAGGTGGGTTGGGAACATCCTATTTGGGAGATATAATTGCACGATCAGACTATGACTGGGCCCAGCTTTCCTGACTGCAGATGGACTTGCAGACTTAACTCTTGTCTTCACCTCTGGTAGCAACAGGGACTTGGGTGGCCCCATATGCTGTGATGCTCCAGGGCAGAACTACATCAGGATCTACATAATTTCTCAGGGACTATTGCTGGTGTTTTCCCTGCCCTCAGGGCCTTTTGAATCCTTGGTGACTGGAGGTGGGAATAAAAGGTGTGGCAAGCTCAGGTCTGCTATCTTTGCTACCTGGAGTAGCACAGATCAGCCCCAAGTTTACTTTCTTCTAAGACTCATTTCTGCCTATTTATTAATTATTTTGCCCTGTGCCATCAGACTTACAGGAGACTATAACTTACTGCAAGAATTCTAGTTATGTCTCTTTCTCTTGTTTCCTACAGGGGTGTATATGGGCTTCAAATTGATAAGGGGTGGAATGTGGAGTTAACCTTAATTCTCTCAACTTGACTGGTTTGGGTATCACCAGAAATTAGTAAAGCACACTTGCGGTGTGTCAGATTGAGTCAGGAGGCATGGCTTTGGTGTCTACGTCTTGTTCCTTGTCCCTTTCTCTCTGATGCTGCTCCTTTCCTCTACTTATCTATCGTGCTTTGCCACAGCCTTCCACCATGATGTTTCTCCTGAGAACTAGATGCCCTTGGAATGAATCCTTCAAAACTGTGAGTCAAAATAAACCTCTCTTGCTTTCAGTTGTAAGTGTTGGGTATTGTGTCTCAGTGACAGGAAAGTGATGCTCACAATTCTGTCTACCATTCTGAAGGGTGGGAAGACCAAGGCTGAGGGACTCTACTGAGAGGACCTTCCTACTGCTGGAGGCTCCCTGCAGAGTCCCCATGGTGAGAAGACACACAAGATATAGCTAAACTGGCTTTCACAACACCCTCTCTTGTGATAACAAACCCACTTCCTCATGAACTAATTAATCCACTAATGGACAAATCCATTCATGGGGGCAGAACCCTCATGGTCAATCAAATCCCCAAGTCCCACCTCCAAATACTATTGCCATAAGACCTTCAGGATTAGGTTTCTGATATAGGAATTCTGGATAGGAAACACGCAAAGCACAGCACTCTTTTCTCCCCATTTTTAACCTCAGCTATAAGGATGGGAAAGATTCTGGCTTGGCTGATATTAGGACTCCCTCCCTCCTGCAGGGTGGAGGCTAGAACTGGAATTTAAACATCTCATATTTTCTGGATGCCTGAGTTGTGGCTACCTTTCACTTGCTGTTTGGCATAGGATGGTTAACAGGGCAGAGGGCAGGGGGCAGAGGGTAGAGAGGAGAGGGCAGAGGCAGCTGTGCACTGTAAGGAAAGGCAGGGCCAAGCCACCTGGCCCATAACAGAGCCTTCTCCCTGGAGTCCCACACTGTTCTAGTTCCTCAAGGCCTGGATGAGGTTAGGGTGGGTGGGCTGGCAGATGGTCTCAGTTTTGAGCCACATGATGCAGACAAACACGAGCCACCCCGGTTTCCTTCTTCTCTCTCCACCCTGCCCTGGGCCAGCAGCAAACCCACAGAAGCAGATAAGCAGGGAGTAACCCTCCAACTTGTCTGTTCCTTCCGCCAATTGCTGAGTATTCCATGCAGAATGCAAAGAACCACAGACGCAGCCTACTTCACAGAGGAAGTCAATGGGGGACAGTTCTGGGTTGGTGGAAAGGACTTCATGGACAGAGGGTCAGGTGAAAGACCTCTCTTCCAGGCAAGGTTTGCTGGGTCTGGAACCTGGACAACAGTGCATGTCCCCTTTTCCTGTGGGTGCTCATCACCCTGAAGAAAAGACAACCCACACCGAATGGATGGATGAGCTGATGATGGATGGATGGATGAATATGTGGATGGGTGGGTGGGTGAGTGAGGGGGTAAATGAGTCAGGGGGTGAATAAATCTACAGAGCTAGTTCATGCAAGGTCACAGAGCCTTGGGAACAAAAGAAGGAAATTCATTTCTCTGGCACTGTCCACCAAGGCTTGACTCACTCTGACCTCAGGCTGGCCCCTCTGTGAGTACAGCCTGGCCTCAGTGTGATGAACTCATTGCCATCATGCTGGCCTTGAATATCTTTCAGCCGCTCCTTAGTTAAAGGCTGGGTCCCAGCATGACCCCAGTGGGAGGGAGGACTCACAGGAGGTATCTGAGCGCTGGGGGTGTGGCCACTCGAGGTCATGCTACTGGGACTCTTGGTAGCTCTCAGAAAGAGATGGCTAAGAAGCCCAAGTTTTTCCCCACACTCCCTCCCTGCTCTTCAGTGGACGTGTGATCGCCTCAAAATGTCCTGCTTGACTCTGCCATTTAAATTCCATCAACATTTTGATCAAATTTATGGGGGGGAGGTGTATTAAAAATAACACAGACACAACGGGTAAAGCTTTAATTATGTAAATTGGAAAAATGAATAATAATAATTACCCTTATTGAAAACTTAGAAGTTACACTATTAAAATATAGCAGAGGGGGTTTTTTGTTTGTTTCTTTTTGGTGGGGGAACAGGGTCTCACTTTGTAGTTCAGGCTGGCCCTGAGCTCACTATGTAGCCCAGGCAAGCCTCGAACTCAGCAATCCTCCTGCCTCTGCCTCCCTAGTGTTGGGATTACAGGCGTGAGCCACCACGCCTAGCACTGTATGTGGTTACCGGGATCGAACTCAGGGCCTTGCACTTGCGAGGCAGGCGCTGGAAACACTGAACTAAATCTCCAGCCCACATAACAGAGTTTTAAAGCCAAGGGATAAATCCGATGTTCACTGAAGAATTTACAAGGAAAAGAAATTACTACAGGGAATCTACTTTTGGTGAAATCACAACTAAAATGCACATCAAATGGGCGAACGAGAAATTGACCTGGGCCAGAGGAAGCGCACGTTGTTCTCCACGGTGCCCAGATGGCGGCAGCAAAGACCAGCGGTGGAATCAGCCCAGCTGGGTTCTCACAGTGAGCTCCGAAGACGATGTGGAGGTCCGCGTACCTCCAGCCTAAACTGGGAATGGAAGCTGCTTCTTGGAGCCTCGGGGGTACTGTGGTTTGTGATCTCCAGAGACGATGGGTGCCCACTTCCATCTGTGACTCAGAGAACACGATTCTCAGCCTAAACACCTAGGTCCCTACCATTAAGTGAAGAGCCGGCCCGGGGGACCCGCCCAGAACACAGCCCACGCGGAGCCCAGATCGCCCTTCCGCGGCCACCTTGGCTCTTTACTGAAGTCCTCCAAGCCTCAGTGAGGACAGGGGCAGATCTGCAGTCCTTGAGCTCCTGTTCCATGTTGTGCAGGGCAGTGACAGCCGGAAGATATCTTGTGACTCCCAGGGCACAAAACCTTCTAGACCTAAGTCACCTGGTGGCAAATCAGACCTGAAATGGTCATGGTCTTTACTGACCCCACAGCATGGGACATCTGCACACTTGTTTCTGTGCTGTGGGACACATGTGTTGGAACATGGGGCTGCCTGGTCCCGTGGGGGTTATAAAAGGCTCCGCGTGGACAGCACAGGCCCTTATGTCTAAAAGAGGTGAGATTCTGGTGCCGAGAACCAAAGGGCCCCAGGGGCTCGGATAGGGATCTGCAGTTCTCAGGTGGCAAGATCAGAGGGGGCCGGGACCCTGCCTTGCAGGCTAGTGTCCAGACATGTCGGGCATTAGGGCTGTGGCTGAGGTGGGGAGCCCACTGTCCTCTGCCCCTCTGCACCCTCTCACCTGAGTCTGGACCAGTTCCCTACTTGCCAGGACAAGGTTGTACCCTTGGCTGTTCCTCAAAAGAGGGAGAGGGGGTTCCTGGGCATGCCTCACCATCTCCACTCACTTCTGGGGTCCTTGTGTCTCCTTGTCTCCTTCCCTTCCCCATACAGCAGTTGGAGACACAGCCCTGTGGGCAGGTAAGCTGGGCTAGTGTTCCCTAACCCATATAGGGGCCAACAACTGGCAGCTGTCCACTCCCCAGGCCAGGACCCTTCCAGAGCCTAGGAGAGGGGACAATCACAGAGACAGCTCCCTGCACAAGCAAAAACCAAGTCTGGGTGCTCAGTGATGGTGGGGTCAGAGGTCAGAGGTCAGCCTCCCGGGGCCAAGAGCACAGCTGAGGTCATTTGGGTAGTGTCCTGCTGGTGCCACAGTCCACAGTGTCCCTCCTGACTGAGCTGGGCCTCCCTTTCCTATGTGACCTGCTGCAGTTTTCCATTCTGCCTGTCTCTGGCTTTCCTGGATCCCAGTTTTCTTGGGACTCCATCTCCTCCTCACCCACCTTCTCCAGGGATGCAGGTGGCCGGGTTCCCCATTTCCAGCTGACATTCAGCTCTGCAGCCTGCCTCATTCCCATGGAGGGGAGTAGGCGGCAGACCCACCCATGGACTGTGAGGAGGGGACACGACACCAGGAAAAGTGGCAGCCAAGAGGGACGAGAAGTGCCAAGTGGAGTGGAGCGAAGGGCGCCTCTCCCTGCCCTGGCTGGCACAGCCCTGCCTTCTCTCTTGTAAATGCTCAGTCCTGAGCCCTCTCCTTCACGCACCCTCACTTGGGCCAGTTCCTCACTCCCGTCACTTGCAGGGTCTTTTCTGGATGTCCTCGTGGAGGCCACAGCCGGGGCACATGCCTTGGTCCTGCTGCCCACCGGAGATATGAGGAAGGCAACTCTGGGCAGACTGGCCTGCTGCTGTCCCGGCCATTACCCAGAAGGCTAGGCAGGACAGAGGCCTTCGGAGCTGACCAGCCACCGTGCAGCCAGAACGCTCCACAAGGGAGTCTGGCGCGAGCTTGGGGTCCGGGTCCGGTGACACAGTCTGTGGCCAGATGGCAGAGGCAGAGCTCATGAGGAAACAGCGGTGGCTGGCACACCCACAGTCAGAGCCCTGGGATGGGTGGCTGGGCATGAGCATTCCTGCAAGACCAGGTCCCTTCCTGCCCCTCACTACCTTCACCTCAGAGCAGACGGAGGGAACAGAAGTGTGGGCATGACAGGGTGGTGGTGGGCAGTGCAGCTGGCAGCCTCAGTTCATGATGGCATTTAGCACAAAAATGGTGGGAAAGAGCATGTGCCACATCAGAGGGCCACAGCACTGCCCTGTGCATGTGCGTGTGCGTGTGTGTGTGTGTGTGTGTGTGTGTGAGAGAGAGAGAGAGAGAGAGAGAGAGAGAGAGAGAGAGAGCGAGCGAGAGAGCACACATGCTCTGCAGTGGGCTCAGGACAGAAGTGGGCTACACCCTGCCCGGAGCACCTCCTGTGGGAGCTGGCATGGGCGTCCTGCTGGGGGTTCACCGCGGCATGGGGGGAGGAATGGGGCAGTCACCGCGGGGCAGGGCCAGCAGGCCCAGTGTCTGTCTGCATGGCATGTGGGATACACATGACCCCTGCAGCCTTTCTGAGTGGCGACCTCGACCCCAGGCAATGGAAGCTTGAAGCAAGAGCCTGTCTGGTTCTACCGTGTGGGGAAGATTTGTTTTAAAAATTCAAATCTGTGGTGTTAAGTGAAATGATTCGGATATGTGAACTTGATTTCTGTCATATGAGAAACCTAAAGTACAAATGAATATCAAAATAAAAGATACATACAATGGAACCTCAGTTTATGAACTTAATTTTGGGGGTGACTCTTTGTGTCTGTGTGGGGAAGGAGTTGGAGGATCAGAGCTGTGTTGAGGACTTGCCAGCAGGTTACTGCAATAGGCCCAGCAAGAGCTGAGAGGAGCAAAGTTCTGAATGTCTGGGGAAGGAGGGGACAGACGGTGCCTGCACCTCTGACTTTGGGGCAGGCCCACCCCAGTATCCAGGGGAGGGTGTAGCACTGACCCTGAAACTCAGCTAGTGGAACAGGGCTTTGAAGGCAGGGAGGAATCTTGCAGCCCCAAAGCACCCAGCAGTGGACAGGTAGGGAGGCAGACTGCCTCTGGCCTGCCGAGTTACCCCACTTGCACATGCTGCCCCTCTGCCGCTAAGAAAATGGGCCCAAAAGACAACCACCCACCCAGAAAGTCATGAAAACAAAGGCTAAGAACAGTGAACATTCCTGCTCTGTCAGGGCGGGCACCTCCACTGCTCCCAAGTATTCTGGCACAAAGGCCCCTGCCCAGGACACTGCAGACTGCAGGAAACCCCAGCCTCCAGCCACTCAGCCAGACACAAGTGCTAAGAACCGGGCTGAGTTGGCAGCCGCCACCACCCCCTCCTGGCCCTGCTCATAGCTGAGCCTGAACCAAGGCTCCCACCCATGGGTCGCCTGTCATGCCCACCATCCACTGTGCCCATCTTCCTCCATGCCCACCTCCCAGCACATCCCAGACAGCCAGTCGTGGACCTTCAGCCTTACTGACCCATCTCACGGGGTCCTGACTTCCCTGTGCAGCACTCTGACTACTCCATGACTCCACACTCTCAGGTGCGGACAGAGTCCCACAGTGCCGTGTGATGGTGGCACTAGCCAGCTTTTGTCCTTGTTTTAGTAGAAATAGAAATCGAAACTAAACTGCATGTTCACAAGGAAAAAAGCTTTAATTGGTTAGTTAAAGGCAAAGTAGGAATGGATACCAGTTTAAATGGCTGAGATAGTGCAGTCAGACACAGGGCTTCTGACCACCCACCTGCAAAGCCCACTCTTCAAGGATCATCTGGCTGATCATCATCTCCACCTGGTGTCATCGTGCTGGAATAGTTCCGAGGACAACATAAATGGAGACCATGGGAAGGATTTTGTGCCGATTTCCCTCTCCGAGGCTGGCTGTTGTTCTCTTGCGGGAGCTCCAAGCCTCACCTCACCTTGGGTGTTGTTCTGGGCAGATTCTTCTGCTTCTAGCCTAGGCTTTTCAGCCTGCTGGCTTGGACTCTCTGGCCTTGGACACCAGGCCTTGCACTGTTGGACACGGATCCTTCAGTCTCCCATTGAGGATTCCTCGGCCTCCTGGTGTGGATTTGCACGGGACACTAACGGGCCCTGGGCTGGATTCCTTGATCTCTGGCATATGGACAGGTCTCTTGCATTCTTCTATATTTGACTCTGTGGGCAAATATTATACACTACTTGTAAATTTCTTGCAAATACCAATACAGGTCCTAGTAACCAAATGTTTAGCGCAGAGAGAAGCCCCGAAGGGTCAGGAGGGGGCCTCAGGCAGGACAGCTACAAGGGCCCTTTGCTGCCCACAGAGATGTTCCGATGGTCATGGCCAGGTCCTGCTGCACCACTCTGACCCGGGTGCACAGAGTGAGCTTGAAGCCCCTCAGGCCACAGTGACAGGAGTGTGGAGGGCCAGGACTCCCACCAGAGTGGTCCAGCACTGGGAAATGTCAGTGTAGAGAGCCTGAGTTTTCTGTGGGATCAGTTCAGACCTGGCCAGGGCAGAGGTGGCCCCTCCTGGGGGGTGGTTCATGAGGCAAGAGGGGCAGGAGTAGCACAGCAACGATCAGGCCACACACAGACACACTCACACACCACCCCACCCCACACTGCTTCTGGCAGAACAGCCCTCTGCACAGGCCCTTGAGGTCCTCTGCAAGGCCACATGACACAGGCACAAGTCTAGAACCTCTAGTCTGTCCAGAACCTCTAGTCTGTCTTGCTTTGCAACAGGAGCTTGAGGTCCCCAGATGGTCTACGCCAGTGTGAGGTGTCACCTTGTCCTCCCCCTCTGAGGGCTTGTAAGAAACAGCTTTGGGTCTAGAGCCGTGGACCCAATTAGTGACCCTGCAGTGGACCTGCACCAGGGGTATTCCATGAAACCTAGTGTGGCCCCTTTGCTGAGGCCACAGCTGATCTGCTGGGGGGAAGAAGTTGTCTTCCTTTTGAAACTAGCCTGTAGGGTTCTGTCCCTGTCCTCTGGAGGTTGCTCAGTGAGCTCCTGGGGAATGTCCTGGGGCCCAGGGATAATGCCTACAGGGGACTGGGCACCTAGCTTGGCTCTCTGGTCAACTAGGTTGTTTCATTGGCTAACAAGTTAGTCCTCTTTTTGATGTCCCTTCAGTGGACAACAGCCTCACGCTGGCCAGAGTACTGCTTTCCCTATGTCAGGATCTTGGTACCACACTGGATGGGTTGACTTTTACCAGGGAGCATTTGTCTCATAGAAGATCCCCAGTCTCTGAGTGTCCTCCACTGGGCATAGGGGAAGTGGGTGTAGAGTAAGACATACCCTCTAAGTAACACCAGGACAGTCTAAAGGGCAGTGGTTATCTCCCATCACCCCTGGAGTCCTTTGTTTTTTGTTTGTTTGTTTGAGACAGGGTCTCATTTTGTAGTTCAGGCTGGCCTTGAGCACACTATGTAGCCGAGGCAAGCCTCAAACTCAGAGCAATCCTCCTGGCTCTGCATCCTGAATGCTTGGATTACAGGGGTGAGCCACCATGAGGCATTGTGGTGTATGGTACTGATTTGCTGGTGTCATCACGACCAGTACTGTAGTATATGGTTACCAGGGACTGAATTTGACTTGCACTTGCATGGCATATGCCGGAACCACTGAGCTAAATCTCCAGCCTTCCCTGGTGTCCTTTTGCTTCCAAGACAGCTTGGGTGAGGGACTGGCACAGCAAAATATTGACCCAAAGACAGCTCAGTAGCTTCTCCTACCAAGAAGGCAGTTGTAGCCACTGGCCTTGGACAGTGAGGCATCCATAGCCACCGTGTCTAAGAACATAGGAAACAGCATGCTGGCTGGGGAGTATCTCCTAATCTTTAGGTAGACTCCCATTACCACTTTCCATTGCTCCAAGACATAAAGGGTCATTTCCATATTGGGTAAACCCAGCGCAGAAGGATGAACAAGCTCAGTCTTTAGGATGTGGGAACTTATTTTTACCTACATCTACTGTGATGGTTCTCTTCCCTCCTACTTAGAGCCCCACACAGGGGCCTGGCTTTAGGCTAAACCCACAGGGGCAGATTCAGCAGAGGCCAGCCATTCCTAAAACTGCCTTGTAGTTTCAGAAGACTGTACCTTCAAGAAATACCATTTTTATTGAAGTCCATATCCTAGGTACTTTCTTGGGAGGAAATTTAGGCTTTTTTGGGTGAAAATCTCTTCACTGAGCTAGAAAATTTAGAACTTGTATAGTGTTTTTCTCAGAATGACTGGAGATGAGGTCTCCCACATATTGGCCAGGAATAATTCCCTTGGCTCATGGGCCAGAGTATTTCCAGAATGATGGGTACTATCTTCAAATCCTGGGCAAGTACAGCCCAAGTTGACTGAGTAGTTTCTCTCAGGGGAGGATGAAAATTTAACAATTAATCAGATCTAAAATGCAAGAGGGTACAAAGGAAGCATCCTTTATATCTAGCACAGTGAGTCAGGCAGCCTGTCCCAGAAGCTGGGTCAAGAGAGTGACAGTTTGAGGACCAAGACATTGCAGCCTTTTTCACTGCCCCAGGTACTAAACCAACCTGAACTTTCCATGGGGTTTTGAACTGGCCAGAGGTGCTGCAGAGGAAAGACATGGCTTCAATAGCCCATGATCTAAGCACTTGCATACTGTTAGGCCCATGTCTTCCTGGGCTCTGGTTTTAGAGGGATTGTCTCTTCTTGTGGTGAGAGACACCTTCATTGTGTTCACATCTTCACTGTGTTCCTCTACTGGGATGCATGCTTAGATTTCCCAGATCCTAGAGTCTACTGTGAGACTGTAGTGACAGGAACAGGAAGACACTATGAATTATTGTGTGTCCAGTGAGGGGCACCCATAGTGGCCATTTCTCCTAGAGGTCTGTTCATTTCCCATGAAAATAGTGGTACCTAGTTTTCTAATAAGAGAATGAGGCATTTGGACATAAAAAGGAAATTATGGTAAAATATCAAGGTGTCATCTAGGCAACACAATGACACAGTAAACCTTCTGACCCTGGACTGCCCATCTGTGCTAGTGACCATGCAGGAGGAAAAGGACAGAGGTCCAGGTACCTGACTTAAACTGAATAAGCTGCTGCAGGATCTAAAAGGAAGTTGATACTCTTTCCTACCTCATCAGGGTTCCTCTACTATAACAGCAAGTTGTCTTTTGCTTTTCCAGCTGTCATGGGAACCAGCTAAACGAGGAGTTTGGGGTTGGAATGGGGCTGAAGGATGTGCCAAGTGTAGAAGTTTCCCACAAACCAGGCATGATTCACATGTAGAGGGCCACAGGTGCCCATGTATCAGCCAGGCTGCAAAGCAAAGACTTCTGAGCAAAAGAGTGGGAGTTGATGTCCACTGGCCCAAATTGAAAAAGAAGAGGAGTAGCACAAGATTTTCACATCAATCTAGGGATTTATATTTCCCAAAGGTTGAAAGTTGTAGATCACCAGAAATGGAATTCCTTCACTAAGAAGTGGGAGAGTAGTGGTGGGACAGAGCAGACAGCAGCTAGAGAGAAGCATGAACAGACCAGAGACATTTGGACACCCTGCTCAACACAAGGTCTGACTCTTATCCGAAGGATTTTAGGAAAAGAACCCTCGGTTCTCCAAACCAAAACCCAGTGAACAAAACAAACCTGAAACTAACCAAGATAACCAAGGGGGCCTACAATTCTCAATTAATAAGAGTCCTAAATCATTCCCTGGTGTCCCAGGAGCCCAAACAACAGAGAGGTCAAAAGAATGAGAAACAACGAATATTTTAAGAAAAGAGCCAATACTCAAACTGACATGGGCCCTGTGAGTTCTGATTAGTAAAATTTCTGACTGAGTCCCTGGCAACCCAAGGGGATTTAACATAGAGGGTCAGAGGAAAAGAAGGAAGGGTTAGAGGAGGGACTGTGGAGTTGGCATCCAGCTGAGGATTCCCCCATCCTTGGTGCCCAGTCTTGGGCCATTACAGGTTTCCTGCAGCAGTAGGTTGGAACAGCCTCACCTTGAGCACTGGAGTTCATCACCAGCTAGCATTGCTTTAGTAGAAATGGAAATTAAAACTAAAGTACACACTTACAGGAAGAGATTTTAATTGGATTATTAAAGGCAAGGTAGGAGTGGATGCCAGATTAGGTGGCTGAAGATAGTGCAGTCAGACACAGGGCTTCTGACCACCTACCTGCAAAGCCCACCCTTCAGGGTGACATCTGGCTGGTCATAATCTCCACCTGGTGTCATTGTGCTGGAATCTTTCCAGTTCAAGGTGGTCTCAGCCCAGGAGAGGATTGTCTCTGCCTGTGGGGTCCCAGGCATGCGGGCTCTGTCTTCCTTGGAACCCAGGCAGTTATGGGTTGAGACAATGGCTGGAGACTCTGACTCCCATGTGTTGCTGAATAAACCTCTGTCTTGGTGTCCTGGGTCATGAGGGAATGAGGTCACACACACAGTGCTTTTCCATGCTGTGCTGCAGCTCCTGGATAGCCCCCAAACAATCCACTTTCCTTTGCAGAGCCGAGACTCCACCCAAGTTTGAGAGTGGCAAAGGCTGTGAGGTGGTCGGGCTTGGCTTTGCTTATATTTACCTGCTGGACATCCGCAGGCCCCAGTGAACAGTCAATGTTCACAGCAAAATGTCCCAGGTGCAGACAGAAGTCATGCTTTTCCTGATCAGCAAGGAAGGGCCCTGACACTGCCTCTTCCCATCCCCATGGTCCACCCTCTCTGTCGTGTCACAGAGCACTAAGGCAGCTCTGGTGGTAAAACATGGCTTCCCTTCAGTATCTCATTGTCTACCCAACCAGTAAATTAGGGAGCTGTTTCCTGTTCTGGGGTGTTTTTCAGGAATACATCAGCTTCCCACTAAATGTCCCCTGTCTGTTCCAAGCTGCAGAGAACTTTGGCAGAGGCCCAACATCTTGTGACACCAACAAGCAGGCATGTTCTTCCCCTACACAGCCACATGCACAGGGCACTGTGAGAGCGCTCGCCTGGCTGCCTCTGGCCTGCCCCAAGGTTCAGAGCACATCACAGCAGCAGGTGTTATGCACAGTGCCAGATGCGTGGTCATGACACTGAGAAGGCTGAGATCAGGTTCATTTGAGGGAATTTGACTTGATAACACAGGAAAGAGTGTCACAGGCAACAGCATCAGTGTGCTTTACAAAGAAGCATTTCACCTCCACCGGACTCTGGGAGGTACTACCAGTGCACCCAGTTTACAGGGGGATGAGTAAGGTGTGGAGAGGTCAAGTCATTTGCACAAGGTCAGAGCATGGGAACCCGCAAAGAAGGGACAATTTACAACATTGCTCAAAGCAGACACAGAGTGCACAGCATTTGAGTAAACTTGCTCAAGCTTGGAGAGATAGAAGATGACGGGATCAGCCACAGACCTGGGTATCACACTGTGACACAAAGGAAGGTGACTGGTAGGAACTGTTCCTTAATGTGATGGCCTTCCCATCCCTGGTGAGCAACGCTGGGGTTTCCATGATGCAGCTCATCCTGCCCAGCAGACAGGAGCCATCAGACAGCAGTGGAGAAGTTGCGGTCAACTTCATCTACAAAAGGTGTGTCTGCTGAAACTACTCCAGTTTAAAATGTTGAGAATGCTATGACTCAGGAGGAAAAAGACAAAGAACTCAATAGAAAATCAAACAAAGAAAGGAACAGGCACTTCATAACAAAAGAAGAAAATACAGATGACAGTAAGCAGATGAAAGTGTTCTCAGCCAATTAATCCAGTGACTGAAATGACTGTGGATACCTCTTTCCCCAACCAACAAATGGGAAAAACACCTGGACTGAAGAACGAGGCTAGCATGGGCAAGAACTGTGCCCTCCTACAAGCTGCTTTAGGACAGCAATTAGTTGCAGCCCCTTTGGAAGGTAACTTGGAAACTCCTTTGAAAATGTCACAGATGTGCAGAGTTGGGATTCATGCAGGAACCCAAGTGTTGAGACTGCCACCCGACCACAACTCCATTGTGTTCACAACAAAGTCCACTACACTGCAGTTCAGAAGATCACGCCACTGTGACATTGAGCACCATGGGTGAAACTCTGAGCAGAAAAGTTGAGGACCATGCATATGTGACATTTATGTTTAAAAACATGTTCAGACAATTCTTCATTAATGGATTTTTTTCTTGTTTTATTTGTGGTGTTGAGGATTAAACCCAGGGCCTTATACATGCTAGGCAAGTGTTACACCCTCAACCCTTTAGTTTTTGTTCTCATTTTTGAGACAAGGTCCTTGTAAGGAGCCCAGTTTATAAGTGTGATCACCACACCCACTGCTGTTTGTTAAATTCTGTATGAACTCAAATGTATGTATGGAAATGAGTTTAGCATGACTTGGAAGAATGTAAAAACAGTAACAGTGGAAGAGGGGACCAGCTGTTCATAGTGCTCTGATTCCTGTGGGAAGAATATGTTTCTTTGATACTTAGGTGATTAATTTTTGATAAACAGAGATGGATTTTAAAATATTAACACAGGGGGTCCCATACCATGTGCTAATGCTGTGCAGACTGTATGGCAAGAAAGTCACAGACCCTTCATCTAGCGGCTCTCACAGGCTGGATGCAGAGGTGCATCCCTGTAATGCCAACTACTTTGGAGACTGAAGCAGAAGGTCACAAGTTTGAATTCAGTTAAGGCAATTCAGAGAGGCACTGTCTTGGAAAACAAATAAATAAAAAGGCCTGGGGATGTAGCTCAGTGGTAGTGCATTTTCCAAAGAGGTTCAATCTTCAATCCCTGCTTCCCTGCAAAAAACATCCCCCAGGGTGGACTGGGGAATGGAGTCCTCTGATGATACATGCCATAAATTTCAGAAGAGGGGGGAAAGGCAGGACTCAGGGTTTGGAGGTGCTGTTCTCAACACATCAGGAAGGGAGGAGCTTGAAACCCAGAGTGTTGATTCCCAGGTGCACAGGTGTGAGCTCCTGGGGCTGGATGAAGAGGATGACAGAAAGGCTACCTTTTTGCTACCCAGTGAAAAGGCTGGAAGAGGAAGCTGGCTCTGGTCCTGGCAGTGAGGGGCTGGGCAGGGGGGGGCAGCTAGGAACCTGTCTGGACTTCACAGAGAAAGGATCCATACACGGTTGGATCAGCCAGCTGGTGAGGCGGAGGCCAAGCTGGGAGGCGCTGCAGGACCTGTGTTGGGGGGAGACTAGAGCCCAGGCTGGGAGGGCAGGGGTGATCTCCAAGGAGAAGGGAGAGGGACTCTCGTTGGACTGAGTGGAGAGCAAGCACAGGGTGGAAACCAAAGGAATCTTGAAACCTGGCTAATCATTACTTCTCACCAGTGGTTCAGAAGAGTCAGGAGCCAGATGGTAGGCAGGGGACCAGTGAGTGCCCAGCAGGAGCAGGACCCCCTCCTTCCTGCTCAAGCACAGCTCTGGATGTGGAGGCTGGTCTGAGCTAAGGACATGCTGGCCAAGGGCAGGCACGTAGGCCCCTGGCTCCCAGCCACCAGGCTTACAGGTTTCCGGGAAAGGCTGACGTGGGCCGCTCTGTTCCTTGAATCTGAGAATATGTGGCTGGGGAAGCCTAAATTAATTAAGTGATGCTGAGGCCCAAGGCCCTCCCAGGGCAGCGCACAGGGACAGACAGCGAGGCTCAGGCACACTGCGCCCCCTCTGCCAGTGCTGGAATCCACAGAGGCTCATGAGCTTCTTTGGAACCAAGCCTGCTCTTAAGTGCTTCCCGGGAGACAAAGAAATAATCAATCAGGAACAGGCACCCGGCCACACGCTGCCACCACCCCTCAGCTTCTCCTCAGATGCACGATCTCTGTGTCAGACATCGCCAGAAAGCAACAAATGACAAAGCCCCAGAATTGAGGTGGCCTGTGGCCTCCTCAGTAAAGAGGCCAGGGCAGGCTGGTGACCCCTCTGAAGCAGCATCACTACCCCACAACCTGCCCAAGTGCCCCTAACATGATGCAGCAGACCTTGCTCAGACATGAGTGGATACTGGCTGTCCTCCTGCCTGTTCTCCAAATCCCATCCATCAGGCTCCCCAGTACCCATGCCATACCCCCACAGTGCTGGTCCAGCATGGAACACACTTTGCTTTATCAAATTGAGCCTCTGCTACAACACCTTGATTAAATAATGAGCAAAGCCATAGTCCCAAATCTCCAAGCATAAAAATAGAATGAAGTTCCTACTAAGCACTGAGCATAAAAGTAGAATGAAGTTCCTACTAAGCACTGAGCATTGGTAGATATCATAACATGACTCTTCTCATGATTAGAGGCTTTCTGCAGCCAGATGGTATAATGATTGAGAGCTGGACACTGGTGCTTGATTGCTTACATTGGAATAAGTCTCCAGCAGGTGCCAGCTCTGTAACTGTGGCTAAATTACCTCACCCTAGCATCCCTGACTGTAGACGGCCCATAAGAAGGTTTGTGAGAGAATGAAATGAGTTTATATTTGCAAAATGTTTAAAACAGTGCCTGGAACATCTAGGTACATCTGCAAGTCTAGTAACTAAATTCTTCCTTTCCATTCAATTTACCACAGGCAACTGATATGTGCCAGGTAACAACAGTTGGGGCACCCAGTTGAGAAAGGAGAGATAAAAGCTTCAATTTTGTCCTACAGGACTGGATGAGAAGTTCCCTGTAAGCTACGCTCAGAGAGAAAAGGCTCAAGAGAGGCTCCAAAGGATTTCAAGGGAAGAGGACACCACAGATACTGAACGACCAGAGATGAAGCCCTAGGAGGCTGGGTGGGAAGTGTGAGCACGTCCAGCACCGCGGACAGCTCCAGCCGGCTCAGGAACAGGGCCTTCTACGTCCTGCCTGGGCACAGGGACTCATTTTGCTGAGCCTTTTGCTGCAGGGGGTCCTTGTGCACCCTAGTCCTTGAAGCTGAAAATGGAAAGGATTGCCTTGTGATCTGGAAATTGAGGAATGAAGCCCACCTTGAGGGACCCAGTCTAGGACTTTCCTTCTCCTATGGTCCTCATCTGCTTCTCTCTCTTCCCTGCCCCAGTATGTCTGTCACCTTGCTGAAGTAGCACAGGGGGCATAATAAGGTGTGGGGAACTGGGAGGTAGGTCCGTGGCCTGGGTTTAAATCCAGGCTCCATTGCAGAGCTCTCAGGCTACCAGCTCAGCTCCTCCACGCCTAGATTCCTCCTCCAGCTCATAGGAGGTGCACCAGGAAGGATGGAGAAAAGCAGCCCCACAGTGCCCCTGGCAAGGAGAAATAACTTAATAAGTGAGCCTACTTCCTGCCTGACAGCAACAGAGTTAGGTGTGAACTCAGAACCCAGAGATTACTTGGCTTTGTCCTCAGCCCGGTCCTGCATTGTGTGGGCCAGAGCTGGCCAAGGGGTCTGCATCTGGACAGCACTGGGAACATGGCTCTTCTTGAAGCCTCCACTGTTCTCCAGCCGCTAGAAGGAAACTTTCCACCTCAAGTCCTTTCCTGCTCCTGCTTTGAATCAGACAGGCAAAGTGAGCATAAATACCACTGCTCCTGAAGGTGATCCATTGAAAAGCCTTGTAGTGAGGGAGCAGCAGAGCCCAGAGGTCTCCAACTCAAGTGACTGGCCAGTCAGGCAGGTGACAAAATGTGTGGGGCCAGCTTGGGGGCAGGGCATTATGAGCTGGGAACTTCATGTGCACCCAATAAGGGCATCAAATAAATTACTGTAATTCTCCCATCCAAAGGAGCCCTCTTCAGGAGTCATTTTGGTCTGAAAGCTGTAGTGGGGACTTGGTAGATGAAGACTGGGCCAGGGCCCTAAGGGGGGGCCTGACTAAGGTCATCCAGACCCAGGCCTCTCCCCTGGTTGGGGCTCTTGGGACCGGGTGGCCTGGCTGCTGGAGGAAACACATGGGTGTCTGGGGGCGGAGAGACTGAGCAATCTAGGACAAGGGAGCTGCTCCTCTTCCCGACACCCTGCCACAGCTGGAGCAGGTATGTAAGCTCATTCCCCATGGCCCTCTGCACCCTCCACTGGCCCAGGCTCGGCCTGGGACCACAGCACCCAACTAGCCAGAGGGACCAGCCCAGCAACCAGGGCGTCCCCATGTCTTTCTTTCACCTGCTCTGTCCCAGACCCTCTGCTCAAACAAGAGAAGAAAACACATACGACAAGGCCAGCACTACCACGTGTTTACATTGCTTTCACTATGGGCCCCGCGTGCAAGCTAAACAGCAGGTGATGGTGCTACCCCATTTTCCAGGTGAGCTAACAGAGGGAAGTGCACAGAGGAGAAGCCACCTCAGTAGGTGCCCATGTTTAGTGAGTGGCAGAGCAGGGAGGGGTCCTGCGTGGGCCCCCGAAGCCCACCTTCCCCGTCTGCCTCAGTGCCCACTCCAGGGATACACTTTGGCCGAAGCAGCGGCTCCTAACACCAGGTAGGGAATAAACCAGGCCAGGAAGAGAGACAATTTATAATCTCAACACCCCCAGCCCCAAAACAGCCAGCCCGGGGCCGAGAACCCCCACAGGGGCTCTAGTGCCATTGGCCCAAAGTTCTGGGAACGCAGCAGGCCCAGCGCACAGCCTGGCGCTGAGAAGCGGGCTGGGGACGCGGCGCTCAGGGATGGTGATGGCCGCGGGCAGAGAGCGAGCCCCGGCTGGTGAGCGGCGTGGGCTTCCTAGGGCCCGGGGGAGACCCTAGCCGCAGAGCTCCGCAGCTCCAGGGTGGGGGATGGGGAGGATAGAAAGTGGGCGGAGGCTCCCAGAGCGGAGGGCGCGCGGGCGGGAGCTCAGAGGGCCTGGGAGGAGTTAATGTGGGGAGAGAGCGGAGCCGCGGGACACGGCCGCGAAGCCAAGAGTCCTGGGTGGGGGTAATCAGGCGGGCGGGAGTCTGAGCGCCGCGGGGCTGACGTTCTGGACCCTGGGTGGGTGCGTAGGGAGAGACCTCCGCCTCAGTCCCTCCAGGTTCACAGTGTGGATTAGCTGCGGAGACATTCTGCCCAAGGGCTGGCCGGTGGGAGTCTGCTCAGCAGTCTGCGAGCCTCCCCTCCCTTTCCCGGGGGTGGAAGGAGCGGGGCCGGGGGCGGGGCCAAGGAGAGAGGGTCCCTGCCCAGCGCCCCTCCGATCAGGGTTCTCATGCCCGCGGAGAGCACAGATGGACCCGGCGCGGCTCACCTCGGGGGCGCCCTATCCGCTGTGCGCCGCAATCCAGGCAGAGGCGATCTCAGGCCGGGCTGCGCCCTCCCCGCCGGGATCGGGCCGCCGCGCCCCTCTTCCCAGAAGAGAGGGCGCTGACCCCGCGGGTCCCAGAACTGGGGGGAGAGGGGAGACGGACAGAGGGCGGACTCCGCCCACGCCGTGCGGATCCACAGAGGTTGGCCCAGGACTCCTCCGCACTCAGACCCTTTTCTGAGGCTCCGGGCTCCGGTGCTTCTAGGGCGCGGACCCCCGCCTGGCCGCGCCCCGCCCTCGGCCCCCGCCCCGCCGACGTTGCATTAGCATGAGCGACGCAAGTGGCCGGGGCACCACTCGGGGGCCGGGACTCGCCGCGTCACAGCCCCGAGTGGAAGGGAAAAAAGAGGAGGCGGCGGCGGCGGCGGAGGCAGGAGCTGGCGCGAGGGAGGGGGTGCGGCGGCCGGGCGAGCGAGCGGCGGGCAGCGGCGAGGTACCCTGCTCGCGCGGTTCCCAGCGCCGGCCCCTCTGCGCGCCCACCTCCCCCGCATCACCTGCGTGGGGCGCTGCGGGGCGCTGATCGGCCCAGAAAAGCGGCGGCGCCTTGCCTGACGAGTCTTGCCATTGCCTGGTGTCGGACATGAGCCCCGCCACCACCTGAGGCGCAGGGGGCGCTGCGCGGCGAGAACCGCGCCCCCCCCCCCCAGGCTCCTGGTCTCTGCGCTGCGGGGTGCCCGCACGGACCCTGGCCGAGGCTTCTGAAGAGGAGCAGTGCCCCGCGGGTATGGAGTCCGAGGAGCCCGCGGGCCAAGCCCGGGCCGCTGCAGCCAAGCTGTCGGAAGCGGTGGGCGCGGCGCTGCAGGAGCCCCGGCGACAGCGGCGCCTGGTGCTGGTCATCGTGTGCGTGGCGCTGCTGCTGGACAACATGCTGTACATGGTCATCGTGCCCATCGTGCCGGACTACATCGCCCAAATGCGCGGGAGCAGCGACAGTGCCACCCCGGGCACCGAAAGCTGGACACCCACCCCGCTGCCGCCCACTGCTGCCAACGCCTCCGCTGCCAACACCTCAGCGCCCCCGACGGCTGTGGGCCCCGCCTGGCCCGCCTTTCGGCCTCGCTACCCCACAGACAGCGAGGACGTGAAGATCGGGGTGCTGTTCGCGTCCAAGGCCATCCTGCAGTTGCTGGTGAACCCCCTGAGCGGGCCCTTCATCGACCGCATGAGCTACGACGTGCCGCTGCTCATCGGGCTGGGCGTCATGTTCGCCTCCACGGTCCTGTTCGCTTTCGCTGAGGACTATGCCACGCTCTTCGCAGCGCGCAGCCTGCAGGGTCTGGGCTCAGCCTTTGCCGACACATCCGGCATCGCCATGATAGCAGACAAGTACCCCGAGGAGCCCGAGCGCAGCAGAGCGCTGGGTCTGGCCCTGGCCTTCATCAGCTTCGGGAGCCTGGTAGCGCCGCCCTTCGGGGGTATCCTCTACGAGTTCGCCGGCAAGCGCGTACCCTTCCTGGTGCTCGCGGCCGTGTCGCTGCTAGATGCGCTCCTGCTGCTGGTGGTGGCCAAGCCCTTCTCAGCCGCGGCTCGAGCGCGGGCCAACCTGCCTGTAGGAACGCCCATCCACCGCCTCATGCTGGACCCCTACATCGCCGTGGTGGCTGGCGCGCTCACCACCTGCAACATCCCCCTCGCTTTCCTGGAGCCCACCATCGCCACGTGGATGAAGCACACGCTGGCGGCGTCTGAGTGGGAGATGGGCATGGTCTGGCTGCCGGCCTTCGTGCCGCACGTGCTGGGCGTCTACCTCACCGTGCGCCTAGCGGCGCGCTACCCGCACCTGCAGTGGCTCTACGGCGCGCTCGGGCTGGCGGTGATCGGCGCTAGCTCTTGCCTTGTGCCTGCTTGCCACTCGTTCTCACCGCTTGTAGTCGCGCTGTGCGGCCTCTGCTTCGGCATCGCGCTGGTCGACACGGCGCTGCTGCCCACGCTTGCCTTCCTGGTGGACGTGCGCCACGTCTCGGTCTACGGCAGCGTCTATGCCATCGCTGACATCTCCTACTCGGTGGCCTATGCGCTCGGGCCCATCGTGGCCGGCCACATCGTGCACTCACGGGGCTTTGAGCAGCTCAGCCTGGGGATGGGCCTGGCCAACCTGCTCTACGCTCCTGTCCTGCTGCTGCTACGCAACGTGGGCCTCCTGACGCGCTCCCGCTCTGAGCGCGATGTGCTGCTGGACGAGCCACCACAGGGCCTGTACGACGCCGTGCGCCTACGTGAGTGCACCGCGCCAAATGATGCTGGTGAGCCCGGCAGCCCGCCAGGCCCTTTTGACGGGTGCGAGGACGACTACAACTACTACTATACCCGCAGCTAGCAGCCCTGCTCCTCTCCAGGCCACTGGCTCTCCTCCTTTGGTCCAGGTGGCTTCACTTCTAGCGCCGACTCAGCTCAGGGCCCCCGAAGCCCCGCGAGCACCCCAGGCCTCCTCAGTCCTGTCTTCACTCACCCACAGCCCTCTCTCTCTGTCTCTCTGTCTCTGTCTCTCTGTCTCCCCTCTCACCTCTCTTTCTGCACAGAGAGCCTTGGAGACCCTGAAGCCATTGCACCCTGGGCAGCAGAGGGCAGAGGGGAAGCAGTGTGCGAACCAACCAGGAAGCTGCCCAGGGTGAAGCCGCACCGCGCGTCTGTCTGTCCTCCCTTGCATTCTTCCCAGCGCCAAACTCGTCCTGTTGCACTGCGGTGCCTCGGGCCCGAATTAATAAACTGTGTCTGTCAGAGGAGCCCAAGTCTCTTTACTGCTGGGGGATGGGAGGCCTAGTGGAGCCCAGGCAGAGGAGGGTAAGTGATCTCTGAGCCCAGGCCTGTTCTGCGAACACTGGTGAAGCGGTGACCTTTGTGCCTGGAAAGTGGTGAAAGAAAGAAAATCCTGTAGAGGCTCTCACGGCAGACCTCCGACCGCAGGGTCCCTTCTGCCAGGACAGCCCCTCCTCCCATAGCCCAGCGCAGAGCCCAGGGGTGCCGCCTGGGGGAGCCTGCCGCCTAGTGGGCCAGGCTGCCCTTTGAGGCCACGCCCAGAACCCGCCTTACTGCTGGGGAGCCGGACTGAACCCCACCCCCATCCCCGGCGTCGCGCCCGTCCAGGCTTCGAGAAAGGAGCAGGAACAGAGCAGTGCGGTATGAAGAAAGATGGGCCCTATCTTTGAGGGTGCCAACTCAAGCAGGAGTCTGCCTCTCCTAGCACCGGGCTCTGTCCTTGGAGCAGGGTCGAAGCTGGGCGGGATGCCGAGGTGACCAGGAGTCCGGTCCCGCCCCAGTCCCACCTCGCTCTCTGTGGGGCGGCTGCCCGGAAGTGTTCCCTTCCTGGCTTCGCACCCTCAGCCCTACACCGGGGCTGCGCCCGCAGCTTTCCAATTCCAGGAGACGCGCGGAGTTAGGCGCGCCTCTGGGGCTTCGCGCCGCTGTCGGGGGAATTCCTGGCTTGTGGGGGAGCAGGGTCTGTCCGGGCTTCGTTGTGTGCACGTCCGAGGGTGTCTTTGTCTCCTGCCCAGTCCCTGAGCAGCGCCCTGCTGGCCAGGGGAGTTCCCTGCTCCAACTCCCACCGGCCACCACAAGGTGGAAGGCGGCATAAAGACAGGGAGATGCTACTGTCATCCACTAGCCAATTCCTTATATATTTTTTTGAAAGGAGGGTTTGAGCCAGGCCACGACGAGGGCCACGGCACCCCGACGCTCAGCAGGGTTCTGCGTAGGCAGCTGCCTGGAGATCATGGGTTTGGGCATCGTGGGCACCTGGGAGGCCTGGCTGGGGGCAAGGACGTGGCAGGACAGGGCATTGCGCCCCGCTCTGGGCTTGGGGTCCCCTGCGGATGCCCGAGAGCGCCGGGAAGCCGTCTGAGGAGGTTCCGTTGCTGGGGGCGGGATCGCGGGTGGGGTTCGGGACCGAGGACAGCGGAGGAGAGAGACGAGGGAGGAGCCGGGAGAGGGAGGAAAGGGAGCCCGGGAGGGAGGAGGAAGGAGCGGAGAGGCGCGGTTGCTCCCCCGCAGCCAGTCGTGAGGCCGCGGGGAGCAGAGACGTCGGAGGCTGCACCACGGACTCACAAGGTGCCCCGGTCCACGCTGCTGACGCGCCGCCCCGACCCCGGCTCACACCCCCGCCCCAGTCTGCTCGGTGCCGGCGCCGGGCAGCGGCGGAGACAGAGGAGCGAGCGCAGGAGAGCAGGTGAGAGGGCTGGGCCGGCAGGGAGGGGAGCGAAGAGGCGCTGACTTCCTAGGGTGTAGGATAGGGTAGAGCCCCAGTCCCCGAAGTCCCTGGCAGCCGCGGCCGTCGCCGTCGGGGACATCTGGATTCAGCTGCTGGAGCCCCTGGGCTGGGAGAGGCTCGGCCAGCAGGATTGCGGGACTCACGCGCCGTTCTCCATTGCCTGAGCCCCGCGGTCTCCTCTGCCGGGTAGAGGATCCCTGAGCCTCCTGCGGAGCATCCACGCTCCGGGACCACCCAGCTCAGTCCAGACTGGGTGGGGGAGGGTGGTCAGCGGTGATCCAGGACCAGTCTGGGGCTGGGCCTCCAGGCAAGGCAGAGACCCCTCCTCTGGGAGGTCTTCCTAAGGCAGGCCAACAAGCCGCACTGCGGAGCATCAGACAGACAGATGGAAAGACAGACATCACCCTCGAGGTGGGCCCAAGAGGCACAGAAGAAGAGGGGCTGGCCCTAGAAGATACCCAGAAGGGGTCCCTGACACCTGCCCAGGATTCTCCTGAGGGCCCTTCAGTCAGCCCAGGCCAGAGGGGCACAAGCTGCACCATCTATAGGGCCTTGGCCAGCTTGACCATGTCTTGAGGACTCACGGCACCTACCACTTTCCCCCCAGCAACCACGTACCCCTGTCTATCTTTAGGCTTAGCTGGGCCTGTTGACACCCTGTCAGCGCCCCCCCATGCCTATTTACAAGGCCAACATGTATTCTCTGCATTAAGGTCAGGCAGTGCCAGGCTCCTCTGCGCCTGGGCCTGGTTCAGCCATCTGCCTGGGTGCTCTGTCCCTCGTGCCAGCTAAGCCGCAGGCCAGCACTGAGTTGTGCCTCTGGGGACCAGTGGTAGTGGAGGAACGGGCTAAATAAACATCAGCTTCGACTTGCTGGAGAAAATAGAAGCTGTATGGTGGAAACCACAGGTGTGTGGCTCTGCAGGCCTGGATTTAGAGGTTCCCCCAAGGGAAGAGATGGTACCCTGCTGCCCTAAAAGCAGACCTCTGCCCCTTCTTGGCCTGGCTCACTCCTCCCACACCTTCCAAACTGATCTGTCTCACCCCAGGTGGTTGGGTGGCTCTGAGGGGTCCTGGCCACCTTTTCCCCACATTGGCATGGGGCCTGCTCACCAGACTCTGCCCACGTCACAGCTGTCCAGCAGGTGCCTCAATCCTGCCCACCAGTCCTAACCCCTCCTAGAGCTCTGACCCTCGAGAGCCTGGAATCATCCTTAAATTCATTCCTATGATCCCAAGAGCCTTTCTCTTCCTCCTGAAACAGTGTCCACGAGATGTCACATCAGGCCCCTGGCCAGGCCCCGGCGTGGAATGCTCCTACCCTTGAGAAGCTCACATTCTGGTGGGAGAGAGATTTTAACCCACAGAGCACACATCAGCTGGACCCAGGAGAAGTGAAGCTGGTGGCCCTGTTGTGGGCCGCAGGCCAGCCAGGTCCCTTCCAGGGCTGTTCTGGGACAGTCAGTGATCTCGGGGGCTATAGTGTCTTGACCACAGGCCCCAGGTCGGGCCTGCTCAGGACCTGTTCTTTCCTCCTGGTTGGGCCCATCTGAATTTGAGATTGGGCTGGGCCTGCATCAAGGTCCCTGAACACCCCATCAGCCTGTCACCTCCTGCCGGACCAGGCAATGGGAGGTGAAGGATGTGGCACACCCTAGGCTCCTGTGCGGACTCTTCACCTTCTCTGTCCCCAGGTGGGCACCTGCTCCGTGGGACCAGGAGTTGCCAAGATGCCTATTTTGGAAAAAGTCCCCCGTGAAGTGGCTGCAGAAACTCCCAGCAGTGAGGAAGAGCCTGTGAGTGACTTTGGGGGCCTCTCCCCTCCCCTTCCCATGGCGAGTAGCCTGGCTCCCGGCTGTTACCTATGCCCAGGTTGAACTTGCTGGAACTGGGGCAGTTAGGGCACTGGGGACGTTGCCAGCCACATTTGTTGTGGCAGGCAGAGCTGCCTTCCTGACCCCAGGTTCCACTTCCAATGGTTTTGAGCATGGTGTAGTGGCTCAGCCCTGGGCACCAGGCACCATCTTCTCCACTGACCAGAGGCAGTGCCCCCTCTGGGGCAGGCGTCCCTCTGCCATCCTACCCAGCTTCAGAGATAGTGGCTGACTTGCACCCTCTGACCTCACAGACCCTGCAGAAGAGGAAAGACAGGAGTGAGTGGGGAGGCACCTGACTCCCTGGGTACTGAGTGGCTTCATGCTGCCTAGACCCATCATTCCCTGGCCTGGCTCACCCCTCCCCCACCAGAGCTATAGAGCAGGATTGGACAGGTGGGAACTATCACCCATGTCAACACGTGCTCATACATGTGCTCATTTGCCCCCAGGACACCAGGCCCTTCACCCCACCAGGGTGGAGGCTCTGCTGTCTCTGGGGTACTTAGGCACCCCAGAGGAGAGGCCTTGTGGGTGACAGCCCACTGTGTGCCACTGTTGTATAGTTCTGTTTCTGTTTTGTGTTGTGTTGAGATAAGTCTGGCTATGTAGTCCAGGCTGATCTCAACTCATGGTGAGCCTCCTGCCTCAGCCTCCTGAGTGCTGGGATTATAGGCGTGTGCCAGCATCCAGGCCAACATGGTACAGTTTAAGCAGTGATGTGAAAAGTCCTACTACACAACTGTCAAGGGCCACATGATGGGGAAGAAGAGGAGATGAGGGCGAGCAGCAGCCAACGTGGGGAAGACCCAGGAGAGGGAATCAAACAGAAGTTGGATGCAGTGTGATTTGAGCTCTTGTCTCAGCCACCAGCTGAGTACCCCTGGTAGGAGTACTTCTGTCCTGTGTGCCTCAGTTTCCTCACCTGTACATGGGGAAAGTCCCTGGCCTGGCTCTGTGACCCTTAGGTGAACATGCTGTCCAGAGGGGAGCACAGTGCCTGCCAGGAGAAAGCCAGGGCCTCTCCCAACCCCAGCTGCACTCTGGGCCCCCAAAGGCTGCCAGTTCAAGGTTTCTTCTGAAGAAAGAGGCTGGAGCGTCGGAACACATTACGTGCTTACGTGGAGCCTGCTATTTCCCTCACTGGGTCTCCTCCATGTACCTCTCCGGTTGGAGTAGTTATGTCCCATGGTGAGGACTGAGAGCTTTTCGGAGGAAAGTACCCCATGCGCCCTACCCATGGGAACAAAGCTCTGCCTGGGCTTCATGAGGGAGCTCGGGTACCAGCCTCTCCCTAGGCGGCACCCAGCAGAGCCCCATAGGCCAACAGGGAGAAGCAGAAACACTAGCAGGGAGAGGGTGTGCCCGAGGTCAGCAAAGTCAGCAAGAGCCAGGTGTGTCAGTGCCAACAGCTGGCTTTTGCTTTGTACACTGTGCCCTCCAGAGCCCCTAGCAGAGCAGGGACAGTGACAACAAACAGGGGTATCTTCATAATTAGGCTGAGCTGAGCCCTAGAAACGGAGCCTGGGGGATTAGGGGTGAGACACCCACTGGGGACAGGCACTGCCCCTGCTTAAGGACAGTGAGTGCCTGTGCCCTCTCCGCCAGGAGCTGCCCAAGCTGCCGGTGCCCCCCCTGCAGCAGACGCTGGCCACCTACCTGCGGTGCATGCGGCACCTGGTGCCCGAGGAGCAGTTCCAGAGGAGCCAGGCCATCGTCCAGCAGTTTGGGGCCCCTGGTGGCCTCGGGGAGACCTTGCAGCAGAAACTCTTGGTGCGGCGGGAGAAGACAGCCAACTGGGTGAGCTCTGCACTGACAAAGTCTCCGGGGACAGGGGCAGGAGGCAGACCGGGGCGGCAGAGGGGTTCAGGTGGGGACAGGTAGGTGACACAGATGGAGCAGACCAAGTTGGGGACTGCTGGGGACAGAAAGGTAGGGTGGTCTGAATGGATACTGAAACTGGGGGCCAGTAGGGTGAGAAGCAGGGCTGGGAAAGGGATACGCGGGAACAGAGATGGGGACCTGGGGTAGACAGGAGGGACTCCTCGTGGCCCAGGGTGGCACTGGTGGTCCCCGCAGACCAGGCACCCTGTCAGGTAACGGGGCTCCTTCCTGCACTCTGCCAGGTGTCCGAGTACTGGTTAAATGATATGTATCTCAACAACCGCCTGGCATTGCCGGTCAACTCCAGCCCAGCAGTGATCTTTGCTTGGCAACCCTTCCAGGACACCAGCGAGCAGCTCAGGTGCGGCCCCTGGGTGGCTGGGAGGCGCTGCTGCCTTACAAGGGTCCGGAGTTGGTGGGTTCTGCTCTCAGAGCTGGAGGGGCAGCAGTGAGGACGCACGAAGGAGGGCAGGCTGTATGGTTGGAGGGAGGTGGCAGGACTGTAGGCCCTGAAGCCCTCCCTCCTCTGGAGCAAGCATGGCTGCGGATGGGTGGATGGGAGACGGGCTCTCCAGCTGGCATGGGAGCCCCCCATTGCCATGAGGCCAGGCCTCATCGTGCCCCAGCAGGGAATGACAAGAGCCCTGCACAGCCCCCTGAACCTCTTCCCCAGCCCTGCTCTCCCTTTCATTAGCCACTAAGGGCAAATAAGGGGTTCTGCAAAGAGAAAGTCTCCCTAGAACCCTGGGGACCTGCCCTGTCCAGCCCCTGCTCTGGCCTTTCCCAGGGAAAGCTCTGGCCCTTGCCATCTGCCGGTCCTCTAGCTCCTCCTGGCTCCTGTTCTCTCCACTTCCTCCTCCTTCTCCTCTTCTTTCTCCTCCTCCCCAAAGGACCATTCTCACCAAAGGACCATTTTTTAAAAAATTGAATTCTTTATTGGTACATTTTATATACAGCTCACAATCACACTCAACATTGGGGAATTTGGACCATTATATGACATGTTTTAATTCTCATTTTTTACCCATATCCCTACCCACCCCCACCACCTATATGCATGTGCTTTTTCTTTTCAAATCATATATATTCTTTCCCCTACCACATTCCTTTTGAATATTTCCTATTTCACAAAATCTATCACACATTCTAGAAATCACTTACATCTACAGGTTCTCATACCAGAGAAAAGATATGGTATTTACATACTTGTGACCTATTTATTTCACTTATTAGTGTGTCCTCAAGGTGTGTCCATTTGCACATAAATGACTCAAACTTGTCATTCTTTCTGGCAGAGTAATACTCAATCCCCAATTTAAAACTGTACTACAAAGGACCATTTTTAATCCAGACAGCACTGGGGATGGGGCAGCAGGAGCCCCTCCCATTACTTGGGTGGGTGGCATATGGTGGGTGATAGTCACATCCAGAGCAGAAGAGGGGAGGAGAGGGCAAAGAAAGAGGAAGACAAGGAGAGAGAAGGAAGGAATGGAGGAGGGGAGGCAAGAGGGGATGCAGCTCAGGCCTGTCCGTCTCCGCAGGTTTGCAGCCAGCCTCATCTCGGGTGTGCTGAGCTACAAGGCCCTGCTGGACAGGTAGGCCAGCCCAACCTGGAAGGGTAGGGCCCTGCGTGGTAGATCCGGGGGCTGCGGGAGAGCAGGGACCCTGCCTTTACCACTCTATGTGCCTGACTTGTATCACTGAGCAAGTGGCCCCTGCCTGCCCCATGCTCAGCACTGGAATTCCAGCAGCTCACCAGCCTGGCCTGGAAGGGCTCTCTCTCTTGGCCCTTTGAAGATGCCCCATCGCCCTGCCTCTGCGCCGCTGTGCAGTGGGCCTGGCCAGGCAATGAGGCGAGAAGGAGGAGGAGGGGTGGGGGAAAGGGATGCGGGTTGCTCAGGTGGATCCAGCTCTTATCTTTCCTCACCTGGGCGGAGGGCTTGGACCTGCAGCTGCTCTGAGGGGAGCACAGGGCCCAGACCAAAGGGCACAGAGAACTCGCTTAGCGGGTTTGGACCTGATCTCAGTCTGAATTCAGCTGAGGCTGCTAACGCTTCCAAGGGCTCTCTGCACCCAGCAGGCAACGCCAGTCCTATCTCTGTCATGAGGCCGAGGACTGGCCTTGCCAGCCTCCTGCCTCTCCCTCACTCAGCTTCTACCCACCAGCCTCCTCTCTGCCTTCAACTGTGCTTCCCGAACTATCTCTGAGGAGGACCTGTTTTTAAAGAAGTACTAGAAATGTGCACTAAAGGCACCAAATGCAAGAGCACATGCTTATCATAGGATTCCATGGATGTAACATCCCCACCATACTGCTGCACACATCTCTGCCCCTCACCCGGTCACTGGTCAACGTGACACTTGGGCTTGAGAGGCAGTGCGTGGGACACTCCACCCTGCCAACTCCCGCTCAGATGAACTCATTGTGCTCACTCAGGGACACGTCCTCCCACTCCCGCCAGTTGCCCAGTACCACTGGCTGAAGTTCTCTTTACCTGTCTACTACTTGTGGTCTACTCCCCACCCATTCCCTTCAAGACTCACACCCATCAGAGCAGGAAAATTGTCTGCCACTATATCCCCAATCCCCAACATGTTACCTGCCACACGGGGCCTGCCAGCAAATATGTGATGGCTTCTAAAATGGTGAAAGAATGAATCACTGGATGGGGAGTGATGGATGAGTAGATGGGTAAATGAATAGATGAATGAGTGAGTGGTAACTGAGTGGATGGATGGATGGACAGACGGATGATAGCTGGATGGATAGGAGAAAGGCGATGCACGGTGGCTAAATGAATGGATACTGAGTTGACAGAATTGTGGTGGGTTGGTGAGTGGGAGAACGGTGGATGGATGTATGCAAATAGATGGTGGAGGGTGGGGGAATGAATAGTAATAGATATGTAGTGCATGGATGGTGTATAGATGGATAGGTAATGCATGGTGGGTGGATGGATGGGTAGTGAATGGACAGATGTAGGGTGCCTGACTGACTGGACAGACGGGTGGACAGATAGATGATTGATGGATGGATGGATGCATGCATGCATGCGTGATGGATATATGGATGGAAAAGAGGGAAGATGACAGATACAGTTATATGGAGACCACAGAAGGAAAAGAATATTCTTCCTTGAACTCAGAGGAGGCTTTTAGAAGAGATGATAAGGAGCAGGCTCTTGAGGGAGAGAAGTGAAGAGCAGAGGGGAGGGTAGAGGAGAAAGCATGCCCAACAAAGAGCCTCGTAGACACAGGCAGCCGGCGTATCTTCACCCGCAGTGCTGGGTGAGGGAGAGAGCGGAGGCTTGGGGAAACCCCGAGGTCTGTGTGGGCCACAGAGAGGGTGCTCCCATACTGCCATGCCTGGAGGACTGAGGGCTGCTGCTGGCGTTGTAGAGCAGGGCTGGGTTTGGTGCCTCGGTTTTCTTAACCAAATGACAACAGAGTGTTGATCTGCCATCGGCTCCTTGGCAGAGCACGTCCTTGACGTGCTGACGCCGGATTTGATCCCCACCACCCCTTGGTTAGAACAGAGCCGATTCCAATAGCCCCTCACCCTGCACCTCTCACAGCTGCCTGCTCTCCTCCCTCCTCCAGCCACTCCATCCCCACAGACCGTGGCACAGGTCAGCTGTCGGGCCAGCCCCTCTGTACAAAGCAGTACTACGGGCTCTTCTCCTCCTACCGGCTCCCTGGCCATACCCAGGACACCCTGGTGGCCCAGAAGAGCAGTGTCATGCCCGAGCCTGAGCACGTCATCGTGGCCTGCTGCAACCAGGTGAGTGGGTCTTTGTGGCCCCTGCACCCTCTTGGACTTGGGGAGAGTGTGGGGCCGTGGAGCCTGGTGCGTTCACCTATTTTGACTCCGAAGATCCCAGCCACCTCGTGCAGTCACATGGCGAGTTGGACACAGTGACCACGTAATTCCCTGTGCTCTCGATTAGGAAGGGGGTGGCATGCGTTAGGGAGTCCTTGTCCCTTTCCTGGGCCCACTTTAGCTCCAGGAGCCAGCGCAGCGTGGCCAGGAAGCCAGCATGGCCTCAGCTTCTGCCTGCTCATCAAACACATCAAGTGCTGTGGGCTCGCATGTATTTCTGTGTATTTCTCAATGCTCACCACACTGTGTGTATTCTTTTTGCTGAGGATTTACAAAATAGTGCATCTGGCAAAAGGCCTTTTTTCACTTAATTTTTGGAGTGTTTTCATGGTTTTGGTGCTTTTCACTAATCTCAAGTTTGATGACCATTCTGGAACCTCTCACCCCTGCCCATGCCATTCTAGTGTTTTCTTCTTTGTCTCACATTTTCAATAAATCAGGACTCAGTGGAAGTCTGCCCTCTAAGGGCAGCGGTGACCCCTGTCCCCAGACAGCCCCCCAGTACCTGGTCACAGCCACACGCGGAAACTTTTCTCCTCACTGAAGAGTCAAACTCAGTACTTCATCCCTCACATGGGCCATGTCAACCTCCCGATTCTAAGAACCACCTGGATACTCCTGCTCCCTCCTGGCCCAGGGACACTGCACAGGGCTGTCCAGGGACCCCGAGACTCTCTGCCTTCACACAGCCCAGGCTCTGGTCTTCTGCGCTGCAGTACATCAGCACCACGTGGCTTACACACAGAGCACTGCAGGCTCACACGTATGTCCTGGGCGAGGACACGACTTTGTACAGCATTGGGAGTGCCTTCCTCGGCTGGAGGGAGGCTGGAGGGAGACTCTTGACGGACACACATTCCTCCACGCACTTCCCCAGGCACAGGGGTGTGCTTTATGCCTGCGTGCAAGTACAGCTGGTGAGCCCCAGGGAGGCACATTTTCTGTTTGAGAGACACCACCCTCCAGCAGCAGTTGTGCCAATTTACACCTCAGTGCCCAAACACAATGGAGTCACGTGAGCTAGGAGCACACAGCCTGTTTTTGTTGTATTTTTTATTTTTGCTAGAGAGGAAGGCTAATTTAATTTGCGCTTCTTTGAGGGCAGTGGTGTGAGTCCAGAACAGTCAGCAGCACTGAAAAGTTCCCCAGATTGGGGTAACTCAGAACCCAAGCACCCTGGGAGCCTGGTGTCACCTGTCTCGGGCTCACTCTGAAGGCTCACCCAAGACCTGTGGCCCCAGCCAGCCATCCTATGTGACTACTGACCTGGGTCCCCACAGTTCTTTGTCTTGGATGTGGTCATCAATTTCCGCCGCCTCAGCGAGGGGGACCTGTTCACCCAGCTGAGGAAGATTGTCAAGATGGCTTCCAATGAGGACGAACGCTTGCCTCCCATCGGCCTGCTGACCTCAGACGGGAGGAGCGAGTGGGCAGAGGCCAGGACAGCCCTCGTAAAAGGTCAGCGCCCACCAGTTCCCTCCCATCAGCCCTGCTCAGGATGGCCAGCAAGGTGCCCTGAGCAGGCGGCCCTGTATGCTCTGGAGTTAGGGCAATGCTAGCTTTCTGATGAGGCTAAGGATTCCTGGGATTGTGTGGACGACAGGACACTGGGAAAGAGTTTTGCACAGGAGGAAGCCCCCCCCCCCTCACCGTGGTGGCTGATTCACTGGTGCGCTGCCGCTGCCGGTGCTGTTAGGGATGGGAGCCACAGGAGTGCGCTTTGCTGGGCTTCAGGGTGGAGCCAGCTCATGGAGGGGAACTGGGCTCCTCTGCCTGATTTACTGTCCTTTTCAAGTTCCTCCTCAGCCCTCAGGCTGCTCCATTGTGTCTATGCAAGCCTCCACGCATTCCCAAAAGAAAACTGGCAACAGCCTTGAAATGTTGCTATTGTCCTATGGAAACTGCTTTTCAGACCAAAGCCAGCCTGACCGGAGTGGGATGGAGCATCTTCCTTTCCTGCCCCACTAGAAGCAGGGCTCTAGGAGAACTCACCCGCCCCTAGAAATGTCACTGGGTCAGGCGGCAGCTTGGGCACCTTGTGTGTCAGTACTGAAGACCCTGGTGGGCCTGGGGGTGAGGGGCAGTGGGGACAGGCCCTGCCCTGAACATCCCAGTGTAGGATCACAGCCAGGGCCCCAGGCACCGGAAATGCCACCTTACTTGTGTAAGGCAGGAGAGACTGTGGGTGGGGAATCCATGCTCCAGGGCTGCAGGGAGGGGACCCTGCTGGAGTGAGAGGAGCCAGGGAGTGGAGGATGACATCCAGGCAGACATGGGGCAAAGCTGCCACTCAGCACAGATGTGCTTGTCACTACCTGGGGACTGCAAAGATAGTGGCTGTCAGTAAAGATGGCTGGGGACATCCTGGCCCCTGACTCTGTGACATGCTTTGAGGTCCTTTTCTCTCTCCTCCCTCCCATCCTGAAGAGCTCAAGACCCGCCTCCTGGCATTCCCCCACACTCTGGCCAGCATCATTCCGCCAGACTGTGTGTCACTGAAATTCTGAGGGCAGCTTTGCCCACATTTGTTTGATGGTGGAAATTTGAGGTTCAGGGCCATGGTTGTGCGGTTTGAATTTTCTGATGCAGGGACAGAACCCAGGGCCTCACTGCTGGTGAGCGTTCTTCACTGCACTGCTGGCCAGGCTGCTCTTCTCCCAGATCCACGACAGCTTCCAGGTTCTGTTCATTAAATAAAAGAACAAAGGGTGACTTGGGTGCTGGCATGGATGGACTTCCTCCTTACCAGTGAGCTAGTCTTTCACTCACCTGCTGGGCACTACTGCACGCTTTTCTAAACAGAGAGCTCCAGGGGCCACCAGGCAGTGTGAGCCGACTCTTCCGCCTTATGTGAATACTGTGCCTGGGATTAATTGCTCACTGAGCGGGAGTGAGTTAATTCCTGCAGGGGACCGCAGTGAAATCACAACCCCCGCCTCGCCCCTCCAGGGACAAGGCAGGCATCAAAATAATCGCCTCTGTTTCCAGCCTGCTTTCCACTTTATTAGCAGCCCAGGCCCGCGACACTGACCGGGATTGCCTGGAGGTCTAAGTGCTCAGGCTGCACTCGTTGGAATTAATTTGTTAATGGCTCTTGAGCTGGCATCTGAATGGAAGAGCTGTTTCTGAGGGAAAGGAGAGAACTCATTTGAACCCTTGGGCAAGCAGGCTGATCCAATTAGCACCCCTGACGGATCCACTCTTCCCTGGGGAGTCCCCCAGACCAGTGAGAGGACAAAGGGCTACCGTGCCTGAGCATTTCCGTTTCAGAGTAGAAGACACTGGTAGCATGCACAGGGTTGGCAGTGAGGCGGGAAGGTGCAGATGAACCTGGGTGTAGCTCAAAGTCTTGGGAAGGAAAAAGGAGTAGGGAGAGACGGAGGCTTGGGGACACTGTGGAGCTGGGGGAGATGGGCAGTGGGTGCGGCGTGTCTGATGTGTGACTCGAGGAGCGATCCCATGGAGATGTCACGTTAGATCTATGTGTCGGGGCACGAGGAGAGGCTGGCACAGAGATAAATCTGAGAATTGTAAGCACCTAAATGACATTTCAAGTCATGGACCTGAGTGAGATCATCTAGAAATAGGAGAACAGGGTCCTGGCGGTCAGGGAGAGAAAGATGCGAAGGGGACTGAGAAACAGCAGTTCATGGAGCAAAGGAAAACCAGGAGCCACAGTGTCTGGAGGAAGGGCAGAGCGTGGCCGGGGATGATGGAAGGTTGGGACAGGCTGCGTAGCGGGAGGGAGGAGTGGCCGTGTGAGGACAGGCCAGCCCGACAGCAGGAAGAAGCTGCCATGAGATGCTCATTGCAGGGTGGGAGGGCAGCGGCTGTTGAGACATTTGGGTGCTAACAGAGCAGGAAAAAGCGTAGCTTCTGGAAAATAGCCAGGGTCCAGGAAGTGTTTCCACTGGACAGGCAGATGCAGGGTGCAGCTAGGGCAGGGAAGGGATTCAGCCAGAGAGAGGTTAAATGGGGGTTGGGCGCAGGCAGTGGCTAAGCGGAGAGCAAGAAACCATCCTAGTATGGGGCAGACAGAAACCCAGGCTCCAGGTGCAATGGCGACACAAGCGTGGTGGGCTGTGAAAATAGCGTGAGGACAGGGCCCTGTGGGTCAGAGGTGCAGGGATGAGGAGCTGCATAGGGGTGGAACGGGCAGAGAAGCCCGCACTGACTTGGCTCAGGGCTGCACGAGTGTGAAGGGGAACCCCGTCCCAAGAGGGCTGCAGGCCTGGGCCCTAGGGCACCCACTCACATGAGCTCATGCGCAGGACCAGCCGCGCGGGCAGTTGAGAGGCTCAAGTGACCAAGGCCAGTGTTGCAGAGCTGGGGAGTGAGGAGGGAGGTGATGAGGAGAGGGAGGGCGGGGGGCGGTGAGTAGTGCCAACAATGGCCCCCCCAGGCCTTAGCTGGGGGAGCTGCTCCCAGCCTGGGCACGCAGGCTCTGGCTCCCTCTGGCCCACAGCAGTGTCCCCATTAGCACTGTGGAATGAGGTGTCCTTAGGTCACTGCTGCCTTCCCTCCCCGCGGGCACTGTCCTGTAGGAGCCTTGGTCCACGTGAGCTTCTCTCACCCTGCGGAGGCTGGTCCTCTCCGCGCTGAACCTGCGTGTGTCCACACTCTCCCCGGAGACACAGTCCCGGCCCTCCACCAGCCCCACCCCGGCCAACCCTTCCTTGGAGCTTTTGGGCTGCCCCCTGGCCGGCTGCCCTGACGCTGAGGTGAACCCCATGGAAGTCCAGGGACCACGGCGGGGGGGCTTAGCTCTGGCTTAGCTCCCTTTCGGGGAGCAGAGCTGCATGCCGCAGAACGCACGCCCTTCTTGCCTGCCTCCCAGGCTCCCTGGGAACATCTACCACAGAGCCCCATCTCCCACTGCCAGCCTGGGGCTGCGCTGCCAGGGGTATAGCAACATTTCAGACAGAGTCCTAGGGGCCCCCAGCTGGTCAGAGCAGGGTTGGTGGAGGGCAATGTGACTCAGCCCTGGCTGGGTTGGCCGATGACGTCAGCCTCATCTAGACTGGTACCCTGAAGACACGACAGACACCTAGGCCTGGTGACTTTTTGGGAGAGGGCTGGGGGATCTACTTTTAATGAACACTCACAGTTTCCTGTGCAGCAGGTTAGTATCAGTTCACCCAGATACCCACCTGTGGTTCAGAGTACCCAGCCGCCCCTCGTGATGCTTGGGAGACTAAGATCTCGTCCCCTTGAGCAGAGGTGGCAATTGTGCCCTAGGGCCCGGCAGTTCCCAGAACACCAGGTTCCCTGCCTGGGACTTCACTCCCGGGGGTCGCTCTTCTCTCTGGGACCTCCCTTCCCACTGAGCCTTGAATCTGTGGCCTTCCTGAACCCAGGAGGAACTAACACCGTTATCCTGATCTGGAAATTTAATTAGACATTCGGCCCTGAGTCTGGAAGACGGCAGTGGTTGTCAATTTGAGGGAAAAGGATGGCCAGCTTGGAGAGGCCCCTGAGCCGCTGGCTTTCCTGGGGGCTGCAAAAAGACTCTGTGAACAGACCATGAGGGCAGATGCTCTCTGTTTACACAGGCCCATAAATATTTATCCCCAGCAGCCAATTAGAACTCGGCTGCTGTTTCTGAGGAGGGAAGGAACAGCAGCTGCAGACACTGCGGTCACGGTCACAGCTTACTGGAGCCTCTCAGGATGAGGGCATTTGGCTGTTTAAATATTGCCGTCCAGAGCTAGTCAAGTCTGCTGATTTTAAAACCAATTACACATTAACAGTAACAGCCTCTCTGATTTAATTGGCCGAGAAATTTCTCCCATGCTCCTGACTGAATGAGATTTCCTTGCTCAGGGGAGGGCCTGGGGCCACGCCTCCTCCCCCCAGAAGAGTGGGGGTCGTGGACCAGGGCATCCGGATGGGGAGAGACCTGGCAGTGCCCTGCCCTCTGTGAATCCTACAGCTTGGCTTCCTGGTCTGTGGCGTGGGATAGCAGCCTGCCAGGTGTGTAGGATGAGGGCACAGATGCTAAGCAAATGGCCAGGGGCCTGGCATGATGAGGGGGTTTCCCACTGTAGCTCTCACTAGATATGGGGAAGTTCTCTGGGGATACTCTCCCAAGGCACACAGCCTCCTACACAAAACTGGTGAACTGGAAAATTGGGACCTGCTGGATGGGCACTGCAATGGCCAATGGCCTCCGTGCCCTTCCACCTTGAGCTCTGGAGTGTTTTCCTGTATCTGCTCTCCACATCCTACATCCCTGTGTGCACACCCACCAGACACCCATGTTCTCTGCTTTCTCCCTCATCCGTCACTTCAGGTGCAGCACAGTAGTGTCGAAGTCTGAGGCATCAGGGAAGTGCTTCG
The DNA here is from genome assembly GCA_004025085.1 of Thryonomys swinderianus. Taxonomy (NCBI): domain Eukaryota; kingdom Metazoa; phylum Chordata; class Mammalia; order Rodentia; family Thryonomyidae; genus Thryonomys; species Thryonomys swinderianus. The sequence goes on along the minus strand of PVIC010001831.1, from coordinate 20,843 downwards.
TGGTATCTCCTGCCTCCCCAGCTGTCTTTTGGCAAGGACAGTTGGAACCAGGAACACAGGGTGCTTCATGGTTCTTGGATTCTTTTATTTTAAATCACCTTAAATATATTTGGGAGTCACTGCAGCTGTACATGCAGCTGTAAGAAATAATACAGCGAAACCACACATGTTCTTGTTTCTCTCCAGTGGGAATATCTTGAAAAACTATAGTACAATATTCCAACCAGGACATTGACCCTAACATTGACATTGACACTGACAAGGTTGAGAGACAGGATCCAAAGTAAGGATGCACCTTGTGGCCTTTTTCACTTTTCCCCCAGTTCTGCCCTTCTTTAGCTTCCAGCAACCAGATTTGTTCTCCATTTTTTTTTTTTTTTTTTTTTTTTTTTTTGCTTTTGAGACAGGGTCTCGCTTTGTAGTTCAGGCTGGCCCTGAGCTCACTATGGTGCCCAGGCAAGCCGCCGCGAACTCAGCAATCCTCCTGTCTCTGCCTCCTGAGTGCTGGGATTACAGGCGTGAGCCACCACATCCAGCATTGTGGTATGCGGTGTTGATTGTTGGTGGGCGTGTCTCCACGCCCAGCATTATATGTGGTCACCGGGGATTGAACTCAGGACCTTGCACTTGCGAGACAGGCACCGGAACCACTGAGCTAACCCTCTGGACCTGTTCTCCATTTCTGTAACTTATGTCAGCAAGTTACATGAGGGAAGCATGTTACATGAATGAAGTCAGACAGACTGTGGGACTGTCAGATCTGGCTCTTACTCAGCCCAGTTCCCCAGAGGTCCATCCAAGTTGTTGCGTGTGTCAACAGTCCATTCCTTTTCCGTGCTGAGCAGCGTGATGTACCGTGTGCAGGTCCTTTAACCAGTTACCCTTTGAGGGACATCTGAGTAGTTTCCAGTTCGGAGCTCATAGGAAGATGCCTTGGACATCTGTGTGCAGGATTTGATGGACACATGTTTTCATTTCTGTCCAGGAGTGAGGTGTGACAGGTGCACATTTAGCTTCAAGGAACTGCTCACACAGTTTCCAGAGTGACTGGACCACGGCTCTTTCCCATCAGCCTGTGTGCGTGACTTAGTTTTTCTCTCAAACCTTCTTGTCGGCACTCGGTGTGATCACTGTTTTTGATATTTTTACCTCTCACAGGTATGCAGTAATGCTCCACTGTGGTTTATTCTGTTTCCCAAGTGACTGATACATTGAATATCTTTTCATATGCTCATTTACCACCTATTTTTCCTCTTGGTGAAATATCATTTTAACTCTTTGCCCATTCTATTGGGTTGTTTGGTTTGTTGCTTTTGTATCATGAAATCTGAGGGTTGCTTATCTATTCTGGACATATCTTTATTGAATATGTGGCTTGCAAATATTTTCTCCCTGCTGATAGCTGGTTTTTCCATCTTTCTAACAAAATGTTCCACTGTGTCAAGAATTTGATGTCCAATTTACCAATTTTTCTTTTTTATGGATGATGCTTTTGGTGTCAAGTCTCGGAATTCTTTGCTTAGTCTAGATGTCAAATCTTTTTCTCTTTTTCCTAATAGTTTTATAATTTTACTTTGTACACTTAAGTCAGCAATCTGTCTTGAGTTAGTTTGTTTATGCCAAGGTTTCCTTTTTCTTTCCTTTCCCTTTGCCAATAGATTTCCAATGTCTTTCACCTCATGGTCTTTGCCCCTTTGTCATGTTCAGTAGGACATTTGTGTGAGTCAGTTTTGGGGTTCTCTGCTCTGTTCCACTGCTCTCCTTACCCTTCTGCTAATGTCACAGTCTTGGTTACATAGCACTGATGTTTCTTCAAACTGGATGCAGTGATTCCTCCAACTTTACACTTTTTCAAAATTACTCTAGTTGTTCATTTGCATTTTTCTATAGATTTAATTAGATTTATTTATTTATTTATTATTTATTTATTTATTTTTATTTATTTATTTATTTATTTATTTTTGTGGTACCAGGGATCAAACTCAGGCCCTTGTGCTTGAAAAGTAGGCACAGTACCACTGAGTTAAATCCCCAGTCCTCCAATAAATTTTATAATCTTCTTCTCTATAACTATGAGATATCATGCTGGGATTTTTCATGGAAACTGGGAGTTAGAGAGGATGGATATGATCGAAGGATATTATCTATACATAAGAAAGTGACAAAAGAACACCCAATATTTTGCAAACTAATATCCATTAAAAAAAAAAAAAACCATGTAGCTCCAGAGATTTAGCTCAGTGGTTCCGGCACCTGCCTCGCAAGCGCAAGTTCCTGAGTTCGATCCTGGTAACCACATACAATGCTGGGTGTGGTGACTCACGCCCACCAGCAATCAATTCCACATACCACAGTGCCAGATGTGGTGGCTCCTGCCTGTAATTCCAGCACTTGAGAGGCAGAGGCAGGAAGATTGCTGAGTTTGAGTCTTGCCTGGACTACATAGTGAGCTGAGGGCTAGCCTGAACTACAAAGCGAGACCCTGTCTCAAAAAAAAAAAAAAAAGTGTATATTTTAAAGGAACAATACTTGGGGAAAAATGACAGTTCTACTTGGCTGGGTCTTCAAAAACATGAATGCAATATAATTCCCCATTTTGTTTGATTTCTTTCTTTAGTGTTTCATACTTCTAACACACAAGTCTTCTGTATTTTTGTTAGACTTACTGTGAGATCTTTAATTCCCACTGAATGATTGTAATTATTGTATTTTTAACTTTGGTGTCATTTTTCTGTGGAACACAGAAATACTGCTAATTTTTGTGTACTGACTTTGTACCTTGTGGCCTTGTTGAGTTCATTTAGTTCTTGGAGGGTTTTTTGTTTGCTCAGTTTTGTAGATTCCTAAGATTATCTACATAAACAATCATGGCATCCAAAAATAGTGGCAGTTTTTGCTGATCCCTTGCCCTTTATTGCCATCTCTTGCCTTATTACACTGGTCCAGACTGCAGCGCTACCTGGAATAGCAGTGGTGAGAGCAGATATTTTTGACTTGTCTCTGATCTTAGGGAAAAAGCATTTGGTCTCTTAACTTTAAAGCCGATGTTAGCTACAGGTTTGTAGGTATACTCTTTGTCAAGTTGATGAAGTCTCTTTCTATTATTAGTTTCCCAAGAGATTTTGTCATGAATAGGTACTGGATTTTGCCAAACGCTTTTTCTATAGCAATTAATATAATCAGGTAATTATTTTTATCTTCACTCTATTAATATGGTGGATTATACTAATTTTCAAATATGAAGCTAGCCTTGCACTCCTGAAATGAGTCTCATTTAGGTATCCTGTATAATTATTTTTATATGCAGCATAGTTCTATTTGCCAATTGTTATTTTTATTTATTTTTCTTTGTACTGGGGATTGAACTCAGGGCCTTTGAACACAGCTACATCCAAGACCTTTAATTTTTTTTCATTTTGAGACAGGGTCTCAACAAGTTGCTCCAGCTGGGCTTGAGTTTGTGGTTCTCCTGCCTCTGTCTTCCTGAAAGTTGGGATCACAGCCATGTTCCACTACATCTGGCCTATTTGCTAATGTGTTGTTCATTATTTTGTATCTATACTAATGATGGACATTGGTCTAAGTTTTTTGGTAGTTCGTTTTGTACTGTTTTGTTTTGACATGAAGTAAATGTCAGGATCATAAAATAAATTGGGAAGTGTTTCCTCTTCTTATATATTTTCTGAAAGAGAGATGGTGTTGGTTCTTCCTTAGGTGTTTGGTAGAATTCTCCAGTGAAATCATGTAAAGGTTTTTTGGGGGGAAGTTTTATTTTTTATTTATTTATCTTTTTTTAAAGATAGTGTCTCACTTTGTAGTGGATGCTGGCCTGGAACTTACTTTTAGCACAAAGCTGGCCTCTAACTTTCAGCATTCCTCCTGCCTCAGCCTCCTGAGTGCTGGGAGTACAGGTGTGTATGACCACTCCTGGCTATTGTGGGAGTTTTAGTATATGTGCTGCCGAAGTGAGCACTATTGGGGGAGTTTTAAACTTGCAAATTCAGTTTCCTTGATAGTTACAAGTTGTTCAGATGACTGATGTCATATTTAGTTCATGGTAGAAGCTTATACTTTTCAAGGATTAGTCCATTTCATCTCAACTGTCAGATCCATGTTCATTTCTTAGTATATTTTTACTTCTCCAGGGTCTGGTGGGATCTCCTGTTTCATTGACTCATTACTCCTCTTTCTTGTTTGCTCTGTCCTCCTCTTCCTTCCCTCTCTCGCCACCTCCTTCTCTCTTTCTCCTCTCTGTCTCCCCCCTCTCTTTCTCTTTTATCAGTCTTTCTAAGCATTTACTGTTATAAACGTCCTTCTCATCAATACTTTAGCTGTGTCTCACAAATTTTATATGCCACTGAAAATTTTTCATTCATTTCATTGAATTTTTATAATTTCTCTCCAGGGTTTCTCTTTGACCTGTGGATTATTTAAAAAGCGTTGTCTGGTCTTCAAATATTTGGAATTTTCCCTGTTTTTTTCTCTTATTGATTTCTACTTTGCTTCCATTGTGATCACAGAACAAACTCATTTTGTATCACTTCCATTCTTTTCAAGGTGCTGAGGGTTGTCTTATGGGCCGGGATATAGTCTAACTTGCATGTGGTTGTGGGTAATTGAAAAGAATGTGTATTCTGCTGCCTTTGGGTGAAGTTCTCTGTATATGTCTGTTAGAGCCTGCTGGTTGGGTGGTGTTCAACTCTGCTGTATTCCAGCTGATTTTCTGTCTACAATTGTCTTCATTTGTTGGCAGAGAGGAGTTGAAGCCTCTGACACAATAGTGGATTTGTCTCTTACTCCTTTTAGTTAGGGAGTCTTGATTTCACACATTTTGTGATGTGTTTGTCATGTATTAGTTCAGGATTACTATGTCTTCTTGGTGGATTTACTTTTCATGTAATATCCCTTTATGACTTTGGTAAAATCTTTTCTTCTGCAGTTTAATTGACCTGACATTTATATATCAATTCCTAGTTTCTTTTATTTTTTTTCCTTTCTTTTACTTATAGTGAATCTACAGCATGATACATAATGTGAGTTTCTTGTGGACAGCAGTGAGGCAATGTTTTCATACTCTGCCAGTGTCATTTTAAATTATGGGTTTATTTATATCATTTACATTTAATATAATTATTTCTGTGTTAGGGTTTAAACCTATCATTTTACTTTTTGCTTATTTTGTTCGATTATTTCATTTTCTTATTTTCCATGGGTTACATGATATTTTCCATAATTCTATCCATTGTAGTGTTTTTAGTATAGTTTTTTTTTCTAGTAGTTCCTATGATTGCTGCCTTATATGTACAAGGCTTATTTGATGTTAAATTCTATCAGTTCTTCTGTGGAGTATAAAAAGCTTTCTACATTTTACATCCTTTTCTTCTTCCTTGCTAATAATTCTTTTTTATTCTTTTTGGTAGTGGGCATCAAATTTGGGACCCTGAGCTTTCAAGGCAGGCACTGTAATTACTCAGCTAAATCCCTGGCCCTCCTGCTTATAATTCTTCAAGAATTCCTTCATGTACATGTAGAACCATATGAGAGGTTAATATAATTTCTGTTTTGATACTAAAACATAATTTAGAAAACTAAAAGTAACTATTCATTAAGATTTTCCTCTTTCCCTGTTCTTTCTGCCTTCTCCACGTGCAGGGTTCCTTTTTATCATTTGTTCTTTTTTTTTTTTTTTTTTTGAGACAGGGTCTCGCTTTGTAGTTCAGGCTGGCCCTCAGCTCACTATGTAGCCCAGGCAAGCCTGGAACTCAGCAATCCTCCTGTCTCTGCCTCCTGAGTGCTGGGATTACAGGCGTGAGCCACCACGCCTGGCACTGTGGTATGTGGTATTGATTGTTGGTAGGCGTGAGTCTCCACGCCCAGCATCGTATGTGGTTACTGGGGATCGAACTCAGGACCTTGCGCTTGCGAGGCAGGCGCTGGAACCACTGAGCTAACCCTCCAGCACCATTTGTTCTTTTTAAAAAAAACTTGATTTAGCCATTGTTTCAGGACAAGTCTGCTAGGGATAATTCTTGGCATGCTGTGGAGCTGGGGTGAAACCCAGTGCCTTCCTCCTGCTGGGCACTCACCTGCCTGAGTCACTGCACAGCACCAACTCCTTTCCCTGTAAGAAGATTCCCATTTGCACTTCCTTTCCGGGAAGACCTGGAACTCTGTGTGACAGGCCCTTTCTTCTAGAGTGCAGACAGTACCACACCACCACCTCCTGTCCTTCTTGGCTTCTCACTCAAATCTGCTATAGTTCTGATAGTTTTTGTTCTGAGGGTAACGTGTCATTCCTCATGGCTTTCAACTTTCTATTTTGCCTTTGGTTTCCAAAAGTTTGACTGTGGGAAGTAGGGTGTGATTTTCTTTTGATCTGTATTGTTTGTGATTATGTCCCTTTCTCAGGTCTTTACATTTTTATTTTTGCTGGGCCTGTTGGGTTGTTAGTCATTGATTCTCTGAGTATTTTTCTGTTCTGCTCTCTTGTCTTCTTTGGGGAATCTGATAACATGAAAATTCAGCCTTTCGTGTCTGTCCCCGGAGGCTCCATCCATTTATTTTTTCCAGGCTGTTTTCCTCTTACTCAGATTGCTTGGTTTTCTTGTGCCATCTTCAAGTTCACTGACCCTTTTCTCTGCCACTAAGTACTGCTCTTGAATCCATCTGCTGAGCTTTTCATTTTTTTTTTTATTTCTAAGATTTCTGTTTGATTCTTTTTTTTTTTTTTTTTTTTTGCTTTTGAGACAGGGTCTCACTTTGTAGTTCAGGCTGGCCCTGAGCTCACTATGGTGCCCAGGCAAGCCGCCACAAACTCAGCGATCCTCCTGTCTCTGCCTCCCGAGTGCTGGGATTACAGGCGTGAGCCACCACGTCCGGCATTGTGGTATGGGGTGTTGATTGTTGGTGGGCATGTCTCCACGCCCAGCATTATATGTGGTTACCGGGGATTGAACTCAGGACCTTGCGCTTGCGAGGCAGGCCCTGGAACCACTGAGCTAACCCTCCAGCCCTGTTTGATTCTTATTTCTGTTTTTCCTTCCTGAGTTTTCATTTCTTTGCTGAGACTTTCTGTGTGCTTTCATTTATTTCAGAAGTGCTCAAATCTTATTGGTACATTTTCATGATTACTCATTTAAAATATCTTTTCATATAATCTTAGGCCTTTCTATCACCTCAATTAACATCGGTTGATTCTTTTTTAATTTATGTGGAGATTTTCCAGCTCTTGGTCTGGTGTGGGATTTTCAGTTGAATGCTGGATGGTGTTATGAATTGTAGCTCACCTGATGCAGGCTGGAGGTTTCCACATCACAGGTGGAGGCTGCTTCCTTCCAGCACATTACAGGTGAAAGCGGAATCCAGGCTCCTCACTTGGGCTGCCGATGCTCTGGGCCAACGAATGCCTGATTGTGTGGGTGGGTCCAGGGCGTCTCCATGGTCCCAATGATGCTGTGTAGTGGGGTTTTGGAGAGGCTGCCAACCCCCAGTGAAGGTGGCTGTCCAGATTCCGGGTAAGACCCTGCTTGCCCTGGAAGCCCAGAAGTTGTAATACCACCCTCAGACCAGTGATGGAGGTGTCCATCTCTGCTGGGCCTTTGCTGGAAGGAGATTTGGGGATGAGACTCAGTTTTTACTGGTACTTGGCTGGAGCAGAATGGCTGTTTTCTAAGGTCCCTGTATCTTGAGGGCTGTCTTTTCTTGGGACTTTGGGCATAGAATGAGCTGGCTAATTCTGGAGCTTTCCATGTGCATCAGTGTTGTTTTCAGCACTCACTTGAAATTTCCTGCTGCTGGCGTTTTCTGCTCAGAGTCTGAGGATGAGAGGTGCTGAGACAGGATTGCAGAGGATCAGGAGCTCTGCAGCTCAGAGAAGTCCAGTGCCTCCCTTCTGACTGTTCAGGGCCAGGCAACTCCATGGAGTCTGAGATGCACCCACATGCCTGAGAGCAATGCAGAGGAGATAGGGGTCACAGAGAAGGCAACAAGCAGGCCTGTGCATCCCTTGCAGCTAGTGTGTGCAGGTGTGCATTTTATGAACAGTACTTGAGATTCTGCAGCCCTGAGAGGGCTGAGGAGCTAGGTGTGTCATTGTCTTTGCTCATCTAAGTCACACCATCAGCTTTTACCTCTGCTAGTGGCCCAAGGCTCCCAGAGCCTGCAGCCTCTACCGTTCCTGCAGAGAAATGGCCCGCCCTGGGCATGGATGTCAGAGCAAACGCCTTTATTACTCAACTCCCACATCTTGCTCCCATACCCGGCTCTTTGAGGAAGATGGATTCACCACATTAAGCGAACTCCGATGTGCTCTGGGAGGTTGCCACGAGACAAACGGCTCCTGCCATGCGCCCACAGCCCACCACCCCGCGCCCACTCCATTCGGGCCAGAGTCGCAGTGAACGAGATGAGGTGTAGCTCATTTTCTCCTTATATGATGAACTTGTCAGCATTTGACCGATCAGCACGGCTGCAGGGAGTTCATTTGCAAGGCCACCTGGCTTCCCAGTGCTGCTGTCCTTCTCCCATTTCGCTCTGGCTAATGGGCCAGGACCTTTCCTGTTGGGTGGTGCTGAGCGGTAAGGCCTGAACCCTCCTCAGGGGGAGCTTCACTCCTGCCTGGAGAGAACAATGGCTCCTCCCATCTTTGCTTGCAGCTGGGCAGATGTTGCCTGCCTGGACAGAGTAGCCAAGCCTCTGCCAGTTGGGTGTTGTTTGAAAGAAACCTTGAGGATGCAGACACCACACCCGGCTCCTGGAGCTTAGCAGCCCAGGTGGTCATCGTTCCCCATGCTGGCCACTGGCCTCCAGGCCACACTCTAAACATGGTCTGGCATCCTTTGTTCTATTCCATCCAGGGCCCTTTGGTGACTCCCTGCTCTTGCTGATGGGCGCTCATGGTCCTGGATGGTCTGCTCATCTGCACCTTGGGATCCAACCCAGCTGTGCCTGTTACTAGGTGGTCATTCTCACCCCCATTTACAAGCAAGGCCTTGGAAGCGGCCTAAGTCAAGACGTTTGGCTTCTGACAATGTTCACCCCATGCCCACCAGAGCCCATGCTTAGCCTGGTGCCCCCCCACAGTCGGTGCCAAAGGAGACTGACTAGTTTCTTATGCTATAGTTCTCTTCCACCCTCGACCAGGTGCCACAGCCTTCATCCTCCTGGAAGAGGCCAAGCACCCATCCACAAGGTCTACCTCACCCGTGCTGTGCTCTAGGCCTCTGCCAGATCAGAACCTGACCCTGGCCAAGGGCTCCCCAGGCTCTGAGGGCACCAGAGAGACCTGAGGGACCCAGCACAGTACACAGTAAGGAATCCCTACCTGTCCAGCCTCACTTTGCTCCATTCCCCACCATCCCGAGCTAGTAGTGGTTTTAGCACTCCAGGCCTCAGGCCTTTCCTTACGGCCCTTCTGGGTCCCTGCAGGCCCTTCTCTGAGCTGGATCACAGCCAAGACTAGAGAAAGGACACTTCCTGTGCCCACAGGCCTGAGGCTGGGATCAGTTGAAGTCTTGGGGTTGCAGGGCCACACACAGTGTTGCAGGAGGCAGTAGGGGCAGAGAGGGTCCTGTCCCCCTCACCCTACTGACCCCAGCCCAGATGCTGTGTGATCTCAGCCTACTGAGCAGAGCAGAACTTGGTGTCTGCAGGTAGCAGGCTGCAGAGCCCAGGAACTCCAGCTGTCAGCTCCCCCAGGGCAGGATCTACTGGCTGGAGCATCAGGGAGCTCCCGAGGGCTTGAGACAGAGATCTGACAGGCAGCACGGTGGAAGGCCAGCCTGGGACAGCCTGCAGGGGAGTGAGGATGTACAGTGTGCATAGGTCTTCAGCAGAGACTTGGGGAGTGATGACCCTGAGGACACCAAGGCTAGCTCGGGAGCTGGGGTGCTGGGGTTAAAGGTTGTATTCTCCCTCGTGGGTACCTCAAGGAGGGCAGGGCAGTACCAGGCCCATGCTGGCCAAGATGCTAATAGGGTCAAGTTGGCAAGAAAGATCAAAGCATGTGCAGGAGCCCTGAGGGCCAAAAGTGTTGTGGGGGCCCCTAAAACTCACCCTGACGGGAGGAAGATGGACAGGTGGATGTCCAAGGGTGAGCTCTCCTCAGAGCAGAAGGCCTGGGCAGGATGCCTCTCCTCTGAGGATCTGCCAAAAGCAGAAGACGCAGGGAGGGCCATCTGTGGACACCTGTCACAACCTGGAGAAATCACCTGAGCAGGGCAGGAACTGGCCAGGTGGCTGTGTGCCGGGCAGGGACTGAGGAGACCCACGGGAAGGTTTAGAGTCACCAGAAGGGAAAGCTTTCCCTGTGCCTGCGGAAAGCAACATGGAGGCCAGAGTTCCGGTCATCAAACCTGCCTTCCAGGTGGCAGAATGGAAGATGGCGGGAAGAAGCAGAAAGACCGCATATTGATTCTTGAAGGAAACTTTCTGGAAGTTGTCCTAAGGGTGTCTATAGACCTCCTTGGCAGAATTTACATACCTGGTTGCCCTGGCTGTAAAGAGAAAGGCTGAGGGGTGTAGCTTCTCTCATAACCCATGCACAGGACAGTCCCCTGACCTCACCTCCCCCGCTGGCCTACGGTGTGAGCTCAGGAGGGGAGGCAGGTACCAAGGCCACCATGTTTGCCTGTCCTGCCTGCAGACTCCACCAACCGTGACTCACTGGACATGATTGAGCGCTGTATCTGCCTGGTATGCTTGGATGCTCCCAGCGGTGGGGACCTCAGTGACACACACAGGGCACTCCAGCTCCTCCATGGAGGGGGCTGCAGCCACAACGGCGCCAACCGCTGGTATGATAAGTCCCTGCAGGTAAGTGCATGCTGTGGCTTGCACAGGTTGCTGTGGCCCTGGGGCTAGGGCTGGTGCCCAGGACAGAAGAAGGGCCTATGGGGGCTGCTGGTCACCTCTGAGTGACCAGAGCTCTTCTGTTGTGTGAGTGGCTGGGCCACCAAAACTTCCTTGTCATCCTGCTGACCTGGGTCACACCTGAGCACACCAGGGCGAAGCATGCTATGGTCCCACCATGGGATGATCCTCAGCACCTTCTGCGAGAACCATGTCTGATCCCTGAGACACCAGCACGGCTGAGTGTCCGCCGGCGGTCTGGGCTGTCCCAGCGCTCCTCCTGATCCCTCAGCAGCAGGGCGGCTGTCATCTCCACAGAAAAGTCCTAAAATGAAGTCAGATCAAATAGTTCATGTTTTTCCTTCTCATGACGTGACCTACCCACGCAGATGGGACGAGCTGGGTTGGGCGGTTGTTCTATCTCCCCATCTTCTACCCAGCAGCCTGACCCCAAGCTGACCTGGCCTTGTTATTTTTAAAGGTACCGCACTCCCAGGGCTTTGCATCCCTCTGGTTTCTCTCTGCACACCCTTGCCTCCTTGCCCCTCACTCTTACCCTTTGGGCTGGTTTGTGCACTGATGCCCCACTGCCACCTCCCAGGGGGAGTCTGTGCTTCCACCAGGGCCTTGGCTGGGCAGGACAGAGGACCAGAGAGCCAGGAGGCTCAGTGGACCAGATTCTGGGGAGAGGAGGCATGACCCATCGAGGGAAGGCTGCTTGCTTGCTTGACTGTGGACTGTAAAGAATCCAGCCTCTAGCCCACAATAGAGATTTGGACAGCCCTGGGGTGAGGCTGCTCAACTGTGAGGTTCTGTGATCCCAGGAAGGGGTCCCTGTGGCTTCAGGATGGGAGATGGGTGTCCCTGGGGTGGAGAGCGGTGAGGTGGCCTGCTCTGTTTGGCCTCACTTCTCCCTCAGGACTTCTGCACTGTGCTGTGCTGTGCTGGTCAGCTGCCTGTCACTGTGGAAACACACATGACATAACTGACTTATGGAGACATGGTTCCAGAGGGTGCAGTCCATGGCCACTCAGTGCTGGTGCTTTGGGCCTGTGACAGCACAGGATGTCATGGCTGAGATGTCTGCTCACATCATGGTGACCAAAAGGCAGAGTGACAGGAAGGGACCCATTGCCAATGGCTGCTTCAAGGTCAGACTCCCAGTGACCTGACTTCCACAAAGCCCCGCCTCCACAGCATCCACCCCTTCCCTGTAGTACCACAGATGGGGGCCCAAGCCAAGGGACTTGTCTGGACATTCCACATCCAAAGTGGGTAATAGCTTCTCTTCCACATCAACTAAATAAAGTCTTCGTGAAGTCGAAGGAAGTAAAATCATAAGGATCTTGTATGGTGCCTGTAAAATCATAAGGATCTTGTATGGAGCATCCTGCAGGCACACACTCCCTAGTCTCCATCTCAAACAGGGACCTGGCTTCACTGGGCCAGTCTTCAACAAGAGTGTTTTGAAGCTCACTGAGCCCCAGGGGCTGCATGAAGCTCCTGCAGCTACCAGGGCCATGATTGGGATCTGGGCTCCTGAGGGCAGCTGGCAGAATATGTTCTGTCCATGCTCTTCCCTGCATGGGGCACCCTACTCCCTTCTTTCCCCATCTCCCTGGGAATCTACTCCACATCCAAATCTGATCATCACACTTTATCAGCTCCCAGTGCCAGAGCCAGGACTGCTCTGTGGTGGGCATGGGTCTCCATCTGGGAATGAACCAACAGTGCCCAAACACACGGGCCCATCAGACAGACAGAGAGGCTGCTGTGGTGTGAGGCTGGTGCTGTGTGCCAGGAGGGGACAGGTGAGGTCAGTGCACGGGGCCTCTGTGGGGACCTGCTGGCCCAGCCTGGTACTGTCTGGAGACTATGCCACCCCCTTAGGGAGGTGCTGCTCCCTGTCCAAGAAGGAGCAGTGCCCTCCAGCTGGGTGCAAGAGCTGACCTGGTGCTGCCCCCTCTGCTGCAGTTCGTGGTGGGCCGAGACGGCACGTGTGGCGTGGTGTGTGAACACTCCCCATTCGATGGCATCGTCCTGGTGCAGTGCACAGAGCACCTGCTCAAGCACATGTGAGTCGGGGACAAGTGGAGGAACCAGGAGAAACCCAGGGCCCCAGGGAGCTGTGTCCGGTGGAAAGTGGCTTGCTGAGGAATACATTTGGAGAGCAGTGTGCCCATGGTGTAGTGAGACTTGTGGGCCTTGATGGAAAGTGCAGACTGCAGGAAACATTGGAGAGAAGGTGGGACAAGGCCTCAGGACGTCCGCTGGTCAACTGGGAAACCCCGTCCCTTCCTGCCGCTGGTCCAGAGCCATTCCTCAGCTGATGTGACCAGTGCAGAGGGGTCCCTACTCCTGGGCCACTCTTGTCCCTGCTCACAAATTTGTTCGCTGCCTTCAGCGTCCTCTGGCTACTAGTTCTCACTTTCTTCCGTAAGCCCCTTAGGGTCACTGGAACCGAACCCAGCCCTGGACAGGATGACACAGCTGGCTGCTGCGTCTTTCTCCAAGCCTGAGATGAGTGTCACTGCTGAGACTGGCCTAATAGGAGCCCAAGGAGGAGAAGTACTGCAGAGACAAGTCTGGAGCACTTAGCAAAACGCTGTCTCAAAAATTTCAAAAACTTAAAATGACTGGAGATGTAGCTGAGTGTGAAGGGTTTGGATTCAACCCTCACTAACAACAACCACGAAAAGAAAACAAAAGAGAAAGAAAGGAAAGGAAGGAAAAGAGAGGAAGGAAGAAAGAACAGAAGGAAGGAAGAAAAGGAAGAGGAGAAAGAGAAGGAAAACAGTATGCTTTTGGAGTTGAGTGGGCTGAATGGAAACCCAGCTGAGCCCCTCACTGATTTTGGGGGCCCCTCTGAGCTTCTGTTTATTCACTTGCACAGAAGCTTCGGGTGCAGCTCAGCCCCCTGAAACTCCAAGGCCGCACACACCAACAGCTAGGGTGAAGGTGGGGAAAAACACATGAGGCCCCTCGGGGGGCAGGTCCTCAGTCTCTCCTCTATGCCACAGGACAAAGAGCAGCAAGAAGCTGGTCCGCTCGGACTCTGTCAGTGAGCTCCCCGCACCCAGGAGGCTGAGGTGGAAATGCTCCCCCGAAATCCAGGGCCACCTGGCCTCCTCAGCAGAAAAGCTCCAACGGTAAAGGGGGTTCCAGGGCGGGAGCCGGGGGAACCCAGCCAGCAGTCCTAGACTACTCAATGACCTAGCAGCCCTACCTCCCTAGTCTGCGCCCCACCTGTACCGGTGGGAAAGGTGTAGCCAGATTAAGGGGGGTGGGGCCTGGGGAGGCAACCTTGCTGAGGTGTCTGTCTTTTCCATAAATGCAAATGTGCAGCCGCTTCCCCCACAGGCTTCACCTCACTGAGCAGCTCTGAGCAGGATCCTCCCTGCTCCGTAAACAGCTGCTTTGAATAGGTCGTTTGAATCCAAGCTGCTTCAGTATGCGGAGTTCACAGGGCGCTTGGCAAGGGGCCTCTGTCCTTGGGGGATCGGTGACCAGGCCCTAAGCTGATGGGCTGGTCAGGGGCAGCACAGAGCTCCGAGGGCATGGGACCTGGGAAAATAGACATTAAAATGTACAGGAGTGTCCTCTGCCCCAACCTGTGATATGTGAGCAGGAAGTGCCAAAGCAGAGGCAGATAGGCAGGTCTGAGCCACAGAGAGATGAGCGACGGAGGCGAACTCTGCTGCATGGGGGGGGCGGGGGTATGTGTGTGGCCAAACTGGCACAGAGGCAGGCTGGCCCCATGGGGCAGTGAGAGCCCTGCTCACTTCTAGCCTGCATGGCCCCAGGCGAGGGGGAAAGGCTGGTTACTGTCAGGGATCCAGGGGCTTCATGGAATGAGGACAGCCTTCGGGGAGGCAGGAGCAGCTCTGGGGATGGGGTGTGACCAGCAGGAGCTTCCGGGCCAGCTCGGAGAGCCGAGACGGTGGTGGCAGTCTGTGCAGAGTCCGCCCACCGGCAGGACTGCATAGCAGGCTCCCATGGGGTCCCCATCTGGTGTGGTCACCAGAGCCCTAGTGAGAGGAGGTAGGTGAGGGCGCAGGCCTGGCTGGTCCCTACCCTGAGCTTCAGAGGATCCCAGACTCCCCATGAAGGAGAAGACAAGATGGTGTGGGGTGGCAGGCCCCAGTGTCTCTGTGCTGATGCAGGGCACTTGTCCTGTTATTCTGACGAAGACAAAGGCTCAGGAATGTCATGTGTGGCACTTTCTGTATAACACAGATCTGAGTCACTGGGAAGCCTGAGTGGGTGTTCTGAGTCTTGGGGGACAGATGCCCCTTTCCCAGAGACACGGGATAGACATACCTTCTCCTTGGACCTATCCAAGCCTACCTGGTAGTGAGGGGTTACCTGTGGCGGCAAGGGCCCACCCCTGCAAATGTGCTCACCCCACTCTGCCCGCCCCTGCTCCCTGTGGACCACCTTCCCTGCTCTGGGAAGCACCGCCCCGACCAGCTGGGCCCCTTCTGCCCAGGGCAGCCTGGCCCCTCCATGGTCAGCACATCTGTGACAGCCTAGGGCTCCCAGGAACAGGGTCTGTGTCCTGGTCTGTGGAATGGCAGGCCGGGCTGAAGCTACACAAGCATCTTTCACTTTCACCCCCAGAATAGTGAAGAACCTAGACTTCACCGTGTACAAGTTCACTGGCTACGGGAAGACGTTCATCAAGAAGCAGAAGTGCAGCCCCGACGCCTTCATCCAGGTGGCCCTGCAGCTGGCCTTTTACAGGTGAGACCCAGGGTGGTGACTTTAGAGTCTGGCGCACCCTGGGTAGCTTTCTGGGCCCTCCATCCTGGCCACAGAGTGACCAAAGCCAGCCTCAGGAAGGGGAGGGAAGGACTCACAGGTGGGGACAGCCAGTGTGACCAGGACCCCACCCACTCTCTTGCCTTCATGCAGCTTTGGGATGGGCCAATCAGACTTCCTCCCTCATCACCCTGAACCTCTGGTGCCGGTGCCCAGATGCAGGGTCTCCCTCCTGCCACCTCTACTTCCTTCTCCACTTTCTTCCTAAAGAGCTCCCTGGTGCTTTGTTCCACCTGGTTCTCCATCCTATCTCTGCATCCCCCAGAAGCCCCTGCGAGAGGCAAGGTCAAGACTCGTTGTGCTTCTAGGATGCTGCTGCCCCTCTGAGCTCTGTTTCTTTTTCCTGTTCACCTCAACACCAAGGGTTGGGCTGGCTGCTGGAAAGAGCAGGTGGAAGCCAGGGTGAAGGCCCAGCGTGCTCACCTGACTCTTGAGCACAAGGAAAGAGGTGTTCTCTGGCCAGTGCCACCATCTCCACATTTCCCAGGAGGCCAGAACCATCCATAGGGAGACAGAACACATATCACACCCAGCTTCATGGACAGTCCTGTTTCAGCCTTATTTCCTCAGAGAAGGAAAGGTGCACCCTCAGTGCCCGAGGGCCTGCCTAGTCCTGCATGCAGGATCTGGGCACAGTGCCACCTAGACTACCCCCTTCTTCTCCCTGCCTGGGTCTGGAGGTCATAGCTGAATTACTTAAAATCAAACTCCCTCCAGAGTGTGCGGGATGAATGGCACGATCGCTCCATTCTGCATTGCTCATCAACTCTCATTGGATCTCACAGAAAATTCCAGCTCTCCCAGTGAGTGGGGGTGTTATACAAAGCACCAGCACCTCTATTTTCCATCAGCGCAGTGCCCCCACCTTCCACACAAGTACATTCCTCTCGCTATTAGAGGTGCCCAGCATTCATCTTGGGGATTCTCCCTATCCCATCCACATTAACATGAAATACAGAGCCAAGTCAAGTCAGTATTGTAACAACGAAGGCTGCCAAGGCTATTTTTCTTTCTGTGTTTACGATTCCTCAAGAATAAATTACCGCTTGCCATTCATCTTTATCTTCTCCAGGCGCCACCGGAGACTGGTGCCCACTTATGAGAGTGCATCCATCCGGCGGTTCCAGGAGGGGCGAGTGGACAACATCCGATCGGCCACTCCAGAGGCACTGGCCTTCGTGAGAGCCATGACTGACCACGAGGTTGCTGTGCCCGTAAGTGCCACCCTGACCCGGGAGCCACCCAGAGGTAGCAACACCTGTGGCTCTGGCTCTGGTGGCCATTGAGCTGAGGTCTCAAGCCTGGCTGTTTTCTCCCTTCTTGGTCACAGGCTTCCGAGAAAGGACAGCTCCTGAGGGATGCTCTCCGCGCCCAGACCGAGTACACAGTCATGGTGAGTGGCCTTGCAGGCCTGGTGACTGCAGCAGCCACACAGTGCAAAACCCTGTTAAGGATCATGTTAAGATCATGCTTGCGTGAGGCCCGGTCACAGCTCAGCCACCAGGGGTCTGGTGACACCCCAGGCCACCCCTATCAGAGCTTCCTTTTTCTTGCTTTTAGAATGTAGGTAACACATTATTCCTGCTTATCCACCAGATCTTACAGGAGCAGAATGAATGCCATTTGAAATCCTGTGGAATAATAGCACACAAAATATATAGCACTTTATAGTTTGTACAAGAGAAGCCAAATGTGAGGGTGCAGGGCTCTAGCCTGGCAAATGAGGGCAGCCTGTACCCTGGCACAATCACAGTGAATGAAATGATGTTTGTTCCCACCTCGGGCTGATTTTTCCTCTTGTTTCTTTGTTCCTATTTATGCTACCTATGCATAGAAGGATTTGCTGAAAATTAATACCAAAATCCAAATTGGAAGGGGAATGTCTCCCTCATTTAGAAAATCATTTATTTTCTGTTACTACAAAACCATTATCTGTATGCAGAAAACCTATGGAAGGACTGGCTAGGTTCCACTCTTGGAATGTAAGTACAGTGTCTTTCTGGGTTCCAGAAGCAATGTGGACTTTACTGTAACTCGCTGGCTAGCACTGTCATTCATTTCAATAGTTTTGTGTCTCTTCTCTTTGGGGGATCACTAAACATGGCTTTCCATTATCTGAGATGCACATTATCTGAGATATAATACATACACATTATCTGAGATGGAGACAGAGGCAGGGTTTACTCTGACTTGTGTTTCAATTAGTCAATTGGCCTCATTGCTGTTGGGCTGTGTCAAGGCAGCACATTATGGCAGGAGCCCATGGTGGGGCGAAATCTTCAACTCATGATAACAAAGGAAGGAGAGAGAAGAAGAGAGGGTGGGGTCCCTCTGACCTTTCAAGAGGACATCCTCAATGACTAGGAGACTACTCAGTACCACCTTTCCAGTTGGCATGCAACTGAGTGCTAAAGCTTTATTTAGTATATGAAGCTCTGAGGAATGTTTCAGACCCAAGCTAGAGCAAGTACCCTTCCCTGTAATTCATGGATATGTTGTTGTTTTCTTTATATCAGGCAAGGTGCCAGGTGCTAGAAAACAAACCCTAGAACACATAAATCCTATCCTTAGGGAGTCTGGCTTTTAATTGGAAGAGAAGTCCTTTGAAGTTAAGTCTAAATCCATGCGGAAAGAGCCCTCAAGACAGGAAATAATAGTGAGCATAGAAAAATCAGCTTTTCCTTCTGCTTACAAAAGCCAGGAAGACTAGAGGAAGTCAGGCTCCACCTCGGCCTTGAAGGCCTAAGAGGGAGAAGGGGGCCAGGAAGAACAGCAGGTACACAAGCAGAATCTTGAAGGCATGAGACATATCAAAAAGGAGCAAGTAGATCAGTGTGCGTGGCTTGCTGAGGCCAGAGTGCAAGAGAGCTAGACTTTCCGTTACCAACCTTGCTCCAGCATAGGGCTGGCTGGGTGGTGGCAGTCTGCCAAGAAGCAGAGATGCCAGTTAGGAAGGAAGCCATGCAGTACTGAGTGGCAGGGTGTGGAGAGAGAAACTCAGACTTCTGCTTCAAGGTGGTAGATTGAATGAAGGGCTCATTGACACTCTGAAACTTTCCAAAACAGCAGTCAAGGGATTTTTAATACTAAGAATTCATGAGAACAAAGAGAATGGAGGGAAGGTGGCAACAGCTATTTGAATTAAAAAGCAGAATAGATGACAACTAGATTAGTAAATAGTGAGAGGCTGGTGAACCTTGAAGATGCACAGAAATTGGGGACAACCCCTGAAGTGGGCGTGTGTGCGGCTGGAAAGGAGAGGGTTGCTTGATGTCTCATCTGTTTGGGCTGCTGGGACAGAACACCTGAGACTGGGTAACATACAAGTAACTTTTCAGAATTCTGGAGGCTGGAAGTCCAAAGTCAGCAGGTGAGGTTGCAGCTCTCCGCTTCCAAAGTGGCACCTATCACTATGTTTTGCAGAGAGGGACACATTGAGTTCTTATGTGGCAGCAGATGAGAGAGACATGAGAGCTGAAAGCTGTGTGGAGTCTTTTTTTTGTAAGGACCTTCCGAGGAGCTTATGCCATCAGGACCTAGTCATCTCTTGGTGACACCACCTCTTAATACTACACATTGGCCACTAAGTTTCAAGATGTGTATTATATACATAAAAATAGGAAACTCTAAAAATATTTTAAGTGGGCAAAAATAGCACTGAAAAACATATAATGGAAAAAAATTCAATGAAAAGATTGGGAGACAAGATGAGGCACTGTCCCCTAAATACCAACAAAATAGAGATTAAATAGAGAAGAGAAAGGAAGCTTAGTCCAAGTGGATAATATCACAAATAATAAGGGCTGAGGATTTAGCTCAAGTGTACCATGACTACCTTGGAAGCATAAGGGCCCCAGTTCAAACCCCAGTACTCCCCCAAACAAACAAACAAGCAAAACAAACAATAATTGTTCAGAAAGAGAATTTGGATGGGGAAAGATCATCAATAAAATAATTCAAGAAAATTCTCCAGAACTGAAGAACATGAGTTTCCATATTTAGAGTTCACCAATTACATTACATAATACATGGAAAATACTCATATCATGGAAATTTTACCACACAAAAGACAAAGAAAAACTCCCAAACTCTCATAGAAATAAAACAAAGAACAGGGATAACTTCTAACAATATATTTTGAAGATGGACAGAGAAGCAATGTCTCAAATTCTCAGGGAAAATGACCTTTAGTGTATTCCATACTCAGCTAAACTACCATCAAGTTTGAAGCTAGAATAAAGATGTTGTAGGCAGATAAAGTCTTGAAGATTTTACTTAACTCACTTTCTCACACCTACTGGAGGATGTAGACTTCAAAAATGAAAAAAATGTAAGACAGAAAGTTATAAAATGTAAGACATTTTAAAAGTAAAAAAATGTGGGCCGGAGGGTTAGCTCAGTGGTTTCGGCACCTGCCTCGCAAGCGCAAGGTCCTGAGTTTGATCCCCGGTAACCATATACAATGCTGGGCATGGAGACACGCCCACCAGCAATCAATACCACATATCACAGTGCGGAGCGTGGTGGCTCACGCCTGTCATCCCAGCACTCGGGAGGCAGAGACAGGGGGATTGCTGAGTTCCAGGCTTGCCTGGGCTACATAGAGGGCTCAGAGCCAGCCTGAACTACAAAGCGAGACCCTATCTCAAAAAGGAAAAAAAAAAAAAAAGTAAAAAAATGTAAGACAGAAAGTTCCAAAAATTAGAAGACACAAAGTAAGAAAGTTGTAGGACATGCCAGGATGACAGCAAAAGGAGATCCCAAGTCAACAGCTGTTCAGCAGATTTATACAACAATCTATAGAGGAACAAGAAGTGGGAAGAGAAACGGAAACCTGGTGGAAAATTTAGGAGTCCATTAAAAATCAGACACAAAGAAAAGCAAAGTGAGGGGGGAAATGCATTTAATGATTTAAAGAATATCAATTCTGGGCCAGAGATTTAGCTCAGTGGCTCTGGTGCCTGTCTTGCAAGCGCAAGGCCCTGAGTTTGATCCCGGTAACCGCCTACAATGCTGGGCGTGGTGACTCACGCCCACCAGCCATCAATACTACATACCACAGTGCCGGGGCGTGGTGGCTCATGCCTATAATCCCAGCACTTGGGAGGCAGAGATAGGATTGCTGAGTTTGAGGTTTGCCTGGGCTACATAGTGAGCTCAGGGCCAGCCTGAAC